>JASVER010000046.1:3026190-3105606 GCA_030449065.1 Oceanodroma leucorhoa | reverse complement strand
TCTATAACTACCTGAAAGGAGGCTGTAGAGAGGTAGGTGTCGGTCTCTTCTCCCAAGTAACAAGTGATAGGACGAGAGGAAATGGCCTCAAGTTGTGCCAGGGGAGGTTTAGATTGGATATTAGGAAATATTTCTTCACTGAAAGGGTAGTCAGGCACTGGAACAGGCTGCCCAGGGAAGTGGTGGAGTCACCAACACTGGAGACATTCAAAAAACGTGTGGATGTGGCGCTTTGGGACATGGTTTAGTGGGCATGGGTGCTGGATTGACGGTTGGACTTGATGATCTTAGAGGTCCTTTCCAACCTTAATGATTCTATGATTCTATGTTTCCAGTTAAGATTGAAACCTGCTCACATTCCGTTTCTTCAGAACTTCAAGCTAATTAATTTTGGCTATAAATTTTGGCTGCTGCTTTGGAGGAGAGGGCTTACTTTTTTTTTTCCCAAAGTATGTACTTTGGGAAAATGCACCAAAATCAACTCACTTGAATCAAGTGTTTAATTGAAAGAACAACCTATGTACCAATTAGAAATATTATACTTTCATATTTCAAAAGTCACCACAGCAACTATGTTTGAAATTTGGTTCAACTGTTTCATGTTTCTGAAAAACAGTGAAGTGCTGAATAAATGCTAGCAGTATTAAGAAGCTTTTGGTCAAATAAGTTGAGTATCAAAGCTTTGTAAAACTGGACTTCTTGATGAGTCATATAGCACTACAGTGTTTCTACAGCCTTTCTCTGTTTAAATAGTGACTTTTTCCAAAGCTTTAAACTCCAGGTTCTGAGTAGTGAAGAAAAGAATCTTATTTAAAAACTAAAAAAACCAAGCAAACAAAACCCAAATACAAACCAACAAAAAACCCCAACAGTACTAACTGATGTAACTTTTGCCTGCAAGCTTCCGATTTAACTTCTGGCTCCTTAAGTTTATGCTTAAGTTTGTTCCTTCTTTGAGAAGCACAATACTGGAAGTTCAGGTCATCCCGCATAGTGCTTTGAATCCCATCTGAGTGGAGTGCATAAAATACTTGGCACTGATAATCACTTAGTATACAAATTTGTGGTTTGTGTTTGTATTTAGTGTATATACCTTGGAGCCAGTTGGGTTTCTCAGAATTTTTTTCTATACCCACTTTGTGCTCTCTTGTTTATTTTCACAGACAAATGCAGGAAATGAACCAGACATGGAAGACGAACAAGTTTGCTGTGAAGCATTGGAAGTGATGACCCTTTGTTTTGCTTTGATTCCAACAGCACTGGATGCACTCAGTAAAGAAAAGGCATGGCAGACATTTATCATTGATTTGCTATTGCACTGTCACAGCAAGTAAGTTTTGGTGGTGTTTTTTTTTTTGATCACATACATTATTTTACAATTCAAAATTAATATAAAGCCTAAATGCAGAGCGGTGACTTCTTAAGTGATTTTTCTGCAGTTGTCTTAATTTATTGTTTAGCAATACAATTCTGTAATTTGGATACCTATCCTAAAGTGGTAGCTGTATCAGTYCCGTCTTTGTATTCATAAAGAGGATATTGTCAAGCCAGATGGATGCCTGATAATGTGCTATTGATGGCTTTAGAACAACTTCTTTAGAATAAAATAATAGGTGCTTCATGTTTTTCAGAAATTATGTGAATACTTGCTACATTAGAATATTTAAGTGACTTAGGTATAGAAGAACTTTCCTATACTTTTTCTGATAAGTAAATACAAGATATGGTGCTAGCAGTTTGAGGAGAGGGGGAAGTTAAGATTTAATTCTCTGGTTTTCTTGCATTGGAGTGGTACACTTGTGAGTCTTCGTGTGACTCACATGTTTTACATAGAGCTGTTGCATTGGAGCTGTCACCTGGTGCAGTAGCAGCATCTTGGTGAAACCCTTAGCACTGTTGGGGGACAGACGGACAGGGAAAACCAGCAGGAGCTGCCAAGAGTGATGTGGTTCAGTTGCCCTGCAGTCCTTCCATAGGGTTCAGGGATCTCTTGTTACCTCCAGGCTATTCCTACAGTTCTCCTTAGACAGCATTTGCATGATACAGCATCTGTATGATGTGTGTCTTGAGGCCTTTAGCCCATCTGAAATTGTGAAGTATTGGGGTGTGTATTTTTAGTAGCCATCCAGGTGGAAAGTTTTTGTATTTGTTATTAAACTTAAAGTCACTAGTGCTTTGAACTGTTACTGAAGATTTAATTCTAGTTTTGTAAGATGTCTGCTGTTACATTAATATTTTAACTTCTCTTTGAGAAATGACAGAGTTCAGGAATTAGTGAAGTTGTCTAAGCCTTTCAGTACATTTTAAATGGAGTCAGATTGTGTCATTCTGAGATGACTGGGGTCAGAATTTCAGCACCATGTTTTGTGGCTTTTTACTTTTCTAGATAAAACAGGTTGAAAAGTTTTATATTCAGGAATATTCACCATAAAAGGATCAGTAGTATCAACAGAGCATCTGTTTACAATGATCTACTTGCACACGTTGGTGAAAGTGTGGAGTGTTATTATCAGAACCCCACAAGCTTTATTAGTTTGCAACCTGTGATATAGGATGTTGAATTTTCAGCTTCACTGAAGCTTTTTATTATCACTTAAGTTAGATAAGTTTATCAAAACATGCTGACAAATGTATGTTGTAATTTTACACATTAAATGAAACAAGCTGTCTTTCACTATTTTGGGAAACTTTCAAGGCTGATGAGTAAGAAATCACTAAATTTTATTTTTAAAACTGTCAACAGTTGATATCAAGTTACTATTTCGACAGTAAGTGTATGTTGGCCACATGTCAAATTTAGAGTACCAGTACAGCTAAATAGCATGGGCAAGTGTTAATGCTGCCCATCTTAGATTTTTTTTTTTTTTTTTTTTTAATGTGGGTCCAAAGATGTATCAAATTTGTGGCTTTTTTACATTATTTTAATTGTACAAATGTAAGTAATGGGTGGTAATTTTTATAATAAATTTCACTGTAGTTATCTGTCTGGCATTGTACTTGGAATTTAAGTGACATTTCTCAAGTGTTCACCGGCATTTCTTTATATTTCAGTTAGTGTTTGGTACCAACACTTTGCAGACAGAAGTATTTCTTTGCATATTAAGTTCAGTGAGCAGTTCTCAGGTTTAGTTTGTAAATGAGAAGTGTGTTGGCAGAAGTAATATGGGGAACTTTATCTCATATAGTGGCCAAATCTGAGTGATCTCTGTGCTTATTTATTGGCAGTACTACAACATTAAGACTTCTGGGGCTGCTTCTGATGTGACACGTCTCTCATGAAATGGTCTTAAAACCTTGAAGCTCTGAATATCGCAAACTGAGATTCTTGTCACTTTACATGGGCTGGAAATCTGTCATCACAGCTAGTTATCTCTCTTCTTTTGTTTTTATTTCTGTCACCATTTATCAGGTGTCAGGGTTAAAAGTGTCTTATTTGCTATCACCTTCACTGGTTTGGGTTAATAGGCCAGGATTTTTTCATCAAGAATATCCGAAAGAAGAAAATACTGGGATATTTTGTTACTATGAATCTATTTTGTGATCCTTCCCACTCTAAAAATGCTGTGTGCATAATGCCTTTTTTGCTGCAAGAACTCACAGAATAGCTGTGTTAATGTTTACTTTAAAAAACAAAAGCAAACAAACAAAACCCATAGAATGAATACATTTAACTGTTAATTGGTTACAAAAAATAATTACTCTGCTTTGTTTTACAGTTACAGCACAATGTAAAATACTATAATAGTTACTAGCAAGATTGCAATGTTCTGTTTTTACAAACAGAATAGTGCCAATGCCAAACCTATAGCAAAGATGACTTGTTCCTACTCTTTCAGTCTTTGAAAACCGCAGATGCTTTTTGAGGATTTTTCTGTTCTGGTCATATTTCCCTAAGGAAGTGAACTATTCATTCAAATCAGGAACTTCTAAATCTATAAGTCTTAAACAGTTTAGCCTCTGAATTTCATAGTGCAGGTTCTATCTAATGCAGGTTGTGATGAAGGTAGAAGGTCTTTTTAGCAAAACCTGCAGTCTTGATTTACAGATGGGAATATCTGTCATGGTTTTGCCAGTCTCTTCCAATGGCTGCTACTCTTGCTGATTTGAGCTGCTTTAACTGAATCTGAATCCCAGCTATTTCATATTGCTATGCCTAGTGAATAGTTGACTGTTGTAGTTTTCTTCCTAAAATATTGGAAGAAACTAGATGTGTCCCCAAGCTGGGGCTTCTCTTTCCACATGTTTTGTTGGCATGTCAGCCCAAGTCTGAACAGCAGTGGCTTAA
Source organism: Oceanodroma leucorhoa (assembly GCA_030449065.1). Lineage (NCBI taxonomy): Eukaryota > Metazoa > Chordata > Aves > Procellariiformes > Oceanodroma > Oceanodroma leucorhoa. The sequence goes on along the minus strand of JASVER010000046.1, from coordinate 3,101,321 downwards.
CTCCCCAGGTATGTTAGCTTTTTGCCCTTTGAAAATAAGAGTAGCATTAATGGATGGGGTTTGTTTGGGKTTTTTTTGTCAGAGGGGATAAAGTTTTCAAGGGCTTCTTACCCAAGTGGACTGCTGCTCAGCTCCTTACCTCTGCTTTCTTTCTCTACCAGAATAGGAAATTAGCTGAATTTATTGTAAGGAAAAATGGTTCATACTGTCAGTACAAGAAGCTAACCATTGAGCTCTTTTCTCTCATATGCTTGTAAAATTTCTGATATATATGATAATCTCATTTGGAATGCAACTGTTCATTATTACATGGTGGTTAGAATAGCATAAACATAAGTAGAAACAGAAGACCGCTTTGAAAATGAAGACAGTGAAGTTGAACTAAGCTAAAAAAAAAAGTTTGTCTTCTGAATTAATGTGGAAACAAATTTAGGGTTTGCAGTGCAGAGAAAGTTTAGCAAATACCAGACAGAATTCTGAATATCCTTCAGTTTTCAACTATTGTTCTCTAATCTCCTGTCCTCAATCGGAGAACAATGTGAGCAAAAATATGCATGTGAGAAAATGTTTTTGGTGCACCATAAAAGGAAAATGATCAAGTTCAGATCTCACAAATATGATCATTCTGGAAAAGATCAGATGGGTTAGTGGGTTTTGTTTGTTTTTTTCAGAGGTTGAGATTGTATGGGACTTCTGCTGTTCCCTCATAGCATAACMACACTACCTATAAATTGAGAAACAAAATACAAAATGTTTGATACTAGTTCTTACTCTCCAAGGTAATTGATTTTTGTAGAGGTCACCCCAGAATACAAGACTGGCTTAGTCAACAGTAAATAGCTGAACAGTTAGTCCTAAATGATCCTGGAACCCAGAAGTATTCTGCCGATGGCTGAAAAGTGTTTGGTGGTCATACATGCGCAGCCCAAATAAATAAAAATTCTTACTGCCCGCGTAAAGCAATAGTGCTTATACCTGTTGAAGAGGCTGACTTCTCTTAACTAAACAGAAATCTGTATCCTGTAGCTATCAATAGCATGGGACTCAAGTTGCCTGCCTTAATGGAGGCATTTGGCCTCCAGCTGTTCTACCGGGTGAGTGCGAGTTCATCATGCAGCTCGTGTCCTATCTGTCAGCTCTATGCTGTTGTCATGGTGTCTAACATGGGACTAGATGCCTGCGTTTAGGCAGCTGCATCCCTCCCATGGTTCCTTAGGAGCCCTTAGATTGTTATAGCCTCACAAAAATATAATGCTTGTGTTCAAATACTGCATACTCCTTAGAGACATAATAGTGTGAAGTATGTGTTTCCTTGGTCACATTTCTCATTTTAGGAAAACACCACCTTTATTTCATTCTGCCTTTAAGTGCATGAAGTTGAGGAGTGTCTATGTGATGTGTCCCAGGCAGTTGAAGGGTTGTATCTTAAAAGAAATTTCTGTGAGAAGTTTTATGAAAACATCAGCTCAGCAGTCAGATCCCATAAAATGTCAATTATTATTAAGAACAAAACAGACCCCCTCCACCCCAATGTCTTCTGCAACTCAAAGCAACGTAGTAGAACTTGCAAAAATCAGAGAACGGTGACAAGGGAGATCAAAGCTCTGAAATTACTTCCATCTGAGGAACAGCTGAATAGCTTGGGGCACTTTGTATTGGAGGAGAGATAAATGGTGGGAGGAGAATACCACAGAGACCCTTATAATCAGAAGTAGCAAAGGGAGAATAAATAGAGAACAGTGTTTCTTTGTATAAGAACTTCTTGAGCATAACATTTAAACAGTGTAAACCTTCAGTTTGGAAATAGTTTGAGGSGTTCTTTCATGAATTTGTCCAGTGAGGGCTATGAAATACTGCTTCTGGTAGTCTTCCTGAACCACAAATTGTTAGAAGCTGAGAGCACATTCTGGAGAAGTGTCACTGCATGTTTCCCTCTTCTTGTGCACTTTCCTAGATGTATACCAGAGACGGAGTACTCAGCTAGGTGCATCTTTGCTCTGACCTCATGGTCATTCTTGCATGTCTTTGAAGCCCACTTTACTGCACATGAAAGAACACTGAAGGAAATAGGATTGTTTTGTGTGCTTTCCACAGTGACCTCATGGGCAAAAAACAATGACAGCCACACCAAAAAGACACTGTAAAATTCAGTTTCTTATATGTTGAGATACTTTCGTAAAGCACAGTGTTCATTTGTATTCTCTCCCCACCCAAGCAGAGTTGTTTCTAACAGTTTTTACAAGCTATAATGCTCAGACAATCTTACAACTTGAAAAAATAGGATTTGCTTTAATTTTTTTTTCCTTAAGCTTATCCATTCCCACATTATTCCAGTGGTTAGATTAAGTTCATAAATGGAAAATTTCCTTTAATTCTAGCCACTTGAATTTTCAGGGGGTCACTTTTTCTCATTTCTTACTAATGATAAATTTTGATCACTTCATGGATGCTCAGCAAACTGCTGTAGTGATAYATAAGAGCAGTTTTACTGGGATAGTTTTATTTTGCCTTTCAGGCACAACTGGTGCTGGATTAGAAAAAACAGAAAAATTTATTTAGGGTTGCAAATTGCTTGTTGTGTTATGCAATATTTGCTGGCAGTTGCAAAGGTTTAGTGGTTAGATGCTGATAAATTTCTTTTTCTTTTGGCTTTAAATATTTGATTTGTGGAACAGGTTTTTAATAGTAATTCATGTGTCTAAAATTTCACTGCAAGGAGAAACAATATGATGGGTAGTGAATAATTAAAGTGTTCCCATTTCTTACTTTATGTGCAGTTTTATAAAATTGTGCTTATCTGCTTAATGCCATTTTCATTGGTTTTTTTAGTGTCCTGTTTGGATAGGGAGATTGTATTTAATGTTTCTGTTAAATGATTCCAGAACTGTTCGTCAGATGGCACAGGAGCAATTCTTCTTAATGGCTACTAGGTGTTGCATGGGACAGAGACCTCTCCTTTTCTTCATTACCCTGCTGTTTACTGTTCTAGGGGTAAGTTTTTAGAGGTAAAGGCTTCAGTACAATGTAAATTTCTGTAGAAGGTAATAAGGCAAAACATCTGCAAGAAAAGGCAAATTGCTATTAACAGCACTCACTAAAATATAGATTCCTTTTGATCTATAGGCAAGCAGCACAGTTGATTTCCATTTGAGTTAGATGAGGGGGAAAGGGACTTTTTTTGCATTTTCTGATAAGAACATGRACAATAAGCTTTAATACATACATTTGATCTTCAGTGAATGCTAACCTTCAAGTAAAAATCATTAGCAGATTAGATAGATACCTACAGTTATTGCCTTCTTTTACTGGGCCTGCCAGGGCTTTTCAATTCTGCATGCTCATGGCTCTCTTGAACGTTTGATCAATTCATTGTTTGTTTCCCATTCAGGTATAGAAGTTGCTACTAAAAGAGTCCAGAAGTCATTCATTAACAGCTAAATACAATTGTAAACTTCTCAAAGATTAAAAATTGCCTTACACTTCTTTCATATTTACTGCCAGTTTTAGGGTAAATATGTTAGTGTTGCACTRTAAGTAGAAGTGTGTATGAATTCTGGATCATTTGTTTTTTGTTTACATAGAGTACTGCAAGAGAGAGAGCTAAGCATTCTGGAGACTACTTCACTCTCTTAAGACATCTTCTTAACTATGCTTACAACAGCAATATTAATGTACCCAATGCTGAAGTTCTTCTCAATAATGAAATTGACTGGCTTAAGAGGATTAGGGTAAGTTTTAGGATCAGTTTATTTCTGATAATCAGCTTTTTGCTGCTTTGTTGTAAAGTACAGTTTTAAGCTTGGTAAATGTATATTATTTAGAGTATCCTAACTTTCTTTTAAATGGCAGGATGAAGTAAAAAGAACAGGGGAAACAGGTGTTGAAGAAACTATCTTAGAGGGTCACCTTGGAGTAACAAAAGAGTTGTTAGCATTCCAGACACCTGAGAAGAAATACCATATTGGTTGTGAAAAAGGAGGTGCTAATCTCATTAAAGTAAGTTCAAGTTTTTTGACCTATGGAGTTTTTTATTTATTTATTTATTTTTAAACTATAAATAGGTAAAATTTGGTCTGTAACCATAAAAGGTCTCAATTTAACTSTTTGACAAGAGCTTCTAATTGGAGTTTAATTTTTCTTTAAAAATAATTTTTTAAAAAAATTACACATTTCGCTCATAAGGGTGCTTAACATTCTCATTCTTCGGAACCACTGCATATGGAGTTGCTGTAACCTTGTGAGCTGTTATTCTGAGACGTGGCAAACATCACACAAGGATAGTGAGCTAGATACAGGATAGTCCTGTACAGGACTACATTCTTTCATTACTCCATATTGTCTTTCTCCACATGTTCTTAATTAGTGCTATTAATGTTTATGGCAGGTTTGAACAAATGTATGACATCTGAGCGTCTCTTTAATCAGACGTGTTTTCTTTGTACCTCTGATATTATACAGCAGCAATGTTGGCTTTTTTCAGCACTACCTGATAAAGAGCTTTGTGAATAATACTAGTTTGGCAAAAGAAAATTTTTACCAATCAAGAGTAATACAGATTTATTTTTACCTTGCAGTGGGGGGTGCGTTTGCAGGGAACCACTTTAGAATGGAGTTACTCTGTTCTAAATTTAAAAGCTCGTTATGGTGTTGGTCTCARTTTTAACTCTTGGGTTTTTGTAAGTACTCCTCTGGTTCTCAGACACTCATTTATGTACTAACTCTTACTCTGTTACAAAACAGTGTGCATTTCCATGGTAACAGGTGATTTCTTTTTTTTTTTTAGGAGTTGATAGATGATTTCATCTTTCCGGCATCCAATGTTTATCTGCAATACATGAGAAATGGAGAATTGCCTGCTGAGCAGGCCATACCAGTCTGTAGTTCACCAGCTACTATTAATGCTGGCTTTGAGCTACTAGTTGCACTAGCAGTTGGATGTGTCCGAAATCTCAAACAGATAGTAGACACCTTGACTGAAATGTATTACATAGGTACAGCAATCACTAGTATGTAATATTTTTAATTATCTATTTTCTACTTTTTAATGTATATATTATGTATAGGTTTTGTTTCTATTATCAACTGAACTAGATGCTGAGTTTTTCAGTTTGTGGTTTGTTTGTGGCTGCTTTTAATGTTGCAAAATCAGGCTGTCAAAATCTAGAAAAGTTTGTCAGTGTAGCCTTTATTTGTTCTTCTTTATGCAGTAAGTGTACTGACTTGCATTACATGSTTGCATCCAAGTTCCAGCCCCAGTCACTTACACAGTCTGACCCTTCCTACCCTGATCTCTGGCTATTCCCCTTTGTCCCTACCAGCTCCCAGGAACTTCATTCTGTCTGTATCTTCTACTTTTGTCTCATCGTTTCAGGCTCTGCCTAACCAATCCCAGAACCTCATCAGGTATCTTTGGCTTAGTTTTAGTGCCAGTCTCTTGGTTGCTCACCTAATTTGTCATCATTGTCCACACACAGACACAGCTCCACTGTCCTGTTTCCCTTTTTAGTTCTGTACTCATTCTCTGCTTGTCATATTCCTTTCTCAGACGTTTGTTCTCTGAGTTTTGGCCTTGTCTCAGCACAGCTGTGCATATAAAGAACTTTCTCCTTCTCACTCAAGAAAGATTATAGCAGTTGCAGTATGTACAAAAACTTACAAATGTTAGTGTTTCAAAAGCCAAGCCGATAGTCAAATGAAACTTGGGCTAATTTTCACAAGGGTGGCAAAAGGCTTATACTTAACACAGATTTTGTTATCAATAAAAAGCATGTAAGACTTTCTTAAAAACGAACAAACAGGAGCATGTTTTCTGCAGCCCTAAATGGGATAGCTGAACCATTTTGGCTGTAATATTAAGGGGTGTTGGGGGGAACCACTAAAAAATCAAACCAAGCGAACCCAAACTTGTATGGGAGAGTTGGGGTTGTTCAGCCTGGAGAAGTCTCCAGGGAGACCTTATTGAGGCCTTTCAATACTTAAAGGGGGCTCGTAAGAAAGATGGAGAGAGACTTTTTACCAGGGCCTGTAGTGACAGGACATGGGGCAATGATTTTAAACTGGAAGAGGGTAGATTTAGATTGGACATAAGGAATAAATTCTTTATGGTGAGGGTGGTGAGACACTAGAACAGGTTGCCCAGAGAAGTTGTGGATGTCCCATTGTTGGAAGTGTTCAAGGTCAGGTTGGATGGGTCTTTGAGCAACCTGATCTAGTGAAAGACATCCCTGCCCATGGCAGGGGGGTTGGACTAGATGATCTTTAAAGGTCGCTTCCAGCCCAAACCATTCTGATTTAACAGAATGTTTAAACTTATAGAGATTAGCAAGCCTATAAGCAACTAGAAATAGTATCGCATTGTGGGAATTGTCCACTGTCTCTCACAACGGCAGTGCTACTTGCCCAGTTGGTGGTATCAGTGAGTCATTTGAGGTTTTTCAATCTCTTTGTGTTTGGTTCCATCTCAAATGAACAAATGAAAAGGGCAGCTTTATGGTTTTCCCCCTGCCTCATCCTTTTTTCTTCACCCTTATCTATTGGGAAGTAGTGTATTTCTTACCACCTCACAATTAGAAGGATTTTATGGCATTTCCTTCCACTCAAATATTTGATAAGCACCATAGAACGCCGGATCTCCATGGTATGTCAGACAGAAGAGAGAACACATGTATGAACTGTGCATGCTGTGTGTTTCATATATCAAGTAAAGCTTGCTTGTAAACATGCATGCTCTCTTACTTTCTTTTACATCAGAATTTTTTATGTTAAAACCACAGAACAACAGATTAGCATAGGAAACCTGTGATCGTAAATGTACTCTGAAGAGATGTGAGAGGTCTGAGGGAGAAGACTTGGGAGAAAAAAAACCTATTATATGTCATATAGATAGCATTATCTAAAACTGTTTCCCATCCTGGCAAGGAAAAGTGAGGCCTAAGTGAAATATTGTAATCTTGAAAGGATTATAAAGTAGTGGAAGTCTTATAAATTGTTTATATAATCTAGACTCATTCAGCTGAATTCTTCAGCTAAGAAACTTGCTGGTATTGAGGGAAGACTTCTGTTTGATACATAAATAGACTGAATTTTTGTCTGGCCACCTTYTTAGTTATGCAGTAGAAGAAAATGGTGTAATGTTAAGATTACAGACAGAACTATCATTCATAGAAGTTGTGTTAATTTTAGCAATTAAGTTTTCTGGTGGAACATTTATTTTATTAAACTGCATTGTGATACAGACTAACACTAATTTTATGCAACTGCCCTTTGTACTGCATTGGTGGTCTAATTCTTTTATAACAAAATAGTTTCCTAATCACATTCTGCTATTTTCTTTTAGCTTGTGAAGCGCTTACAGAATGGGAATATCTACCACCTGTTGGGCCTCGACCACCAAAGGGATTTGTAGGACTAAAAAATGCTGGTGCGACTTGTTACATGAATTCTGTCATTCAGCAGCTGTACATGATTCCAGCCATCAGGAATGGGATTCTTGCAATTGAAGGCACAGGCAGTGATGTAGATGATGACATGTCTGGGGATGAAAAGCAGGACAATGAGGTAAATTTAATTACGTAGAACCTGTTTATCTTTAAAATAGGATTATTTTTTATGAAAAGGTTATAACAAATTTAAGTTGTTAATCACTTTGTTTTCCACTGCTAGCAGTGGGGACAATAGCATAATGTTTCTACTTGAATAGGCTCCCTGCCAGAGAGGCAGTTCAAAAGATCCAAGTAGCAGGATTTGCAGACTTCCTCCTCATAGATTTGTACTTGAAAGCACCGTATACCACTTCTGCCACCAGAACTCCGTTAATGCATACAAAGACATTATTTGTTTCTTCAGATGAGAATATGAAACAGTTTAGATTGTTAAATTAAACAAGGGATACAACTAGCTATGAGATAGCTACATATCGAAGTTAATTGCACAAATTTTCTTCTGCTTTTCAGAGCAATGTTGACCCGCGAGATGATGTGTTTGGTTATCCACATCAGTATGAAGACAAACCAGCACTGAGTAAAACAGAAGATAGAAAAGAGTACAATATTGGAGTTCTGAGGCATCTCCAAGTAATTTTTGGTCATTTAGCAGCTTCCAGACTACAGTACTATGTACCAAGAGGGTTTTGGAAACAATTTAGGTAAATAGAAAACTTAGTATTGATGTCTGTTCGCTGGACCACTGAAGTGCAACAGAACTGATAGTAGTAGAAGAAATGATAGTGATGTTAAGAGTAAATTAGCAGAACTTGTGCAGCATTGTATCTATTATCCTAACTTTTCACCATTCTGTAGAAGTCTGTAAATAAACCAAAGTTTACAGCAAGATGGTTTATTTTAAATTCTAGCAGTTCTTGACCTTGATATCGAGACTTTGAATTAAGTATGAAGTTATACGCAAAAGCTTGTTTTTAATTAATTAAGTGTTAGGGACAGTGTAACGGTCGGTATACTACATCACAAACCAATAAATAGTTTTGCCCAGTAAGAAGGAGGGATTAATAGCTTGAATTTTTTTTTTTTTGAAAATAAATTTTTGGAGAACAAAACAAAAAATATTTGACAAGAATATGCTTTTGTTTTCAGACTTTGGGGTGAACCTGTAAATCTACGTGAACAACATGATGCTTTAGAATTTTTTAATTCCTTGGTGGACAGTTTAGACGAAGCTTTAAAAGCTTTGGGCCATCCAGCAATGTTAAGTAAAGTTTTAGGAGGGTCCTTTGCTGATCAGAAGATTTGTCAAGGATGCCCACATCGGTAAGTGTTTAAGATTCTCCTTTCTTACAAAAAAACAACCTGTGTTTGTATTTTTATAGGATTGACTAAAGAGTCAAAAGTGGTTTTTTTGTGTGGTTTTGGGTTGTTATTTTTTTTTTTAAGCTAATAGAATTTGCTACCTTGTTTTTTCTAGAGCCTTAATATTTATTTGTCTTCAAGTGCCTTGAAATACTTGATTATTGTTGCTTCTACTTAGCAGATTGTATGTGAAGCACTGTGTATTGATCAGGGGAGGAAAAGAGAGAGCTTTTTCATGTTAAAAGTGAAAACAACTTAGGGACCAAATGCAATGTATAAAATGTTAAGACATGGCCAACAGGTGTTGCTGTCTTCAGACTTCCATGGTGTGTRGATAGCGCTGACCCAAGTATGAACCTTTAATTCCAGTGAATAAAACTCGTTCATTCTCACTGTGTAAGCTGTAATAAAGGACAATGGTGTAGAATGTTTATCTTTTTCTTAAGATTTCTACTGTATTTTTAATTAACTTAAAATGTGAATACTGAGATTCAGCTTCATATAGGGTATGTAAAAAAAAAAAAAAAAGTAACCATACCAAATCAGACTGAAAGTCTGTAGCCCATTATCTTGATGATGGTGATCAATGACAAAAACTTAGTGAAGGAATAGAACTAGGCATTATACAGTTGTACTTCTCTAGACTTTTTCTTCTGTATCCTTTTGAGGTGGATGATTAGAATTGTGTGCAAGATTCAAGATGGCCTAATGATGGGCTTGTTCTTTTTCAACAGTTGGCTTTTTTATTACTGTGTTAGATTTTGTATCTCTAACAGTTGGCCTTCTTACTGTTCACTACATCTTTCAGGTCATGTGTGATTCTTAAACGATATAGATCTCTCTGCACATTACCATTGCAAATTCTCTTTTATTGTGGAAGTTGACCGTTTACTGTTATCCTTCAGTTAGCAATTAAAATACAGGAAAAAACACTGATACAAACTGATTTTATTGTGGTAATCTTCCAACTTCAGTTGAGCTYATGTGTGAATTAGAAGAACTTATAAGTGGAGCATCTTAATATTCATGGGTTAAAATGTGTGACCAGAAGTAAGTTGAAATATTGCAAGATAAAATGAAAGCACTGATTTTATTTTATATGCAATGGGTAATTAAATGGAAGATACAGATGTGAAGCAATGTGAGTTACCATTCATTCCTGATATTATGTACTATCGTGAAGTATTACCTGTCTTTTTGGAACTCTACTGGATTTGCATAATTGTACTTCTTAATAAAAATGTTACCCTGATTTAGTTTAGGGAGGAGAAAACTGATGATAAACTAAACTATTGGGTTGGGGTATGACAGATTAACAGCCTTTCTAAATTTGTAAGTTACTTAATAGATGAATGAGTATTACTGTTTTGGTTGAAGTGTTTCTAAATATTAATTTAGAATAACTGTTACAAAAACCTTTGTATGCTTGACTGCAGTTGCAGAAACAAGCCCTGTAGGGTTATGTTGGAATAGATGCAAATTTTTTAATTTATTCCTCACTTTATCTTTTTAAAAAAAAAAAAAAAAAAATTGTTTCCAAGATGTCTTAACTCGTCTCTCAAGCATTGCTGGTTCATTGTTTGAAGGTTATATCAGAACACAGTAAGTCAAAGCCAGTCATAAATACGCAAAGTGATTTTATGAAGACAGCTATTCAGGTATTTTTAACTGTTGTCTTTAGGTATGATACAATATTTGTGTTTATCAGTCTAATTCCTGACAGTAAAGGTCAGCAATGGAAAAAGTACTCTAGTTTGCTGTCTGTGCTACTAGCTTAAGTTARCCAAGAGTCTGTCATGCTACTTCAGCTGCTTTAAAAACAAGAGGTGCTAAAAGATTCAGCTTCCACGATCTCTTCAGTGAACTGGAGACATACAAGTCATTTCTATGATCTTCATAAAATAATTATAGTTAGTGCAGATCAAAAAATACGATGTGCAGGTACTGTAATGTAATTGTAGGAAGACTAGAATAAAAAAGAGTTCAGTTCTTTTTTTACTGCTTAACTCCTTTTGCCAGAAGCTGACATCAAATACTGAATACAACTTTTGCAGTAACGTGCTGTGTGGCACCTGTGAAGCACAAAAGTTGAACACGTTTCTACCTTTCTCTTACATCTCTGTTTGTTGGTAGGTACGAATGCGAGGAATCCTTCACAACTCTGAATGTAGATATAAGAAATCACCAAAACCTTCTTGATTCTTTGGAACAGTATGTCAAAGGAGATTTATTGGAAGGTGCAAATGCATATCATTGTGAAAAATGCAACAAAAAGGTAATGATTCCTTATATATTAAATTTGTGTACAACTGTGATGTTATAGCCAACTAAGTTCAGTCTTAGTTCACGTTCAGGGAAAAAAGGTTATCCTTTAATTACTGAATTCGGTTGTTGGTAAGAGTATATGAATGGCAACTTAAGAGCTGATAACTGTTTATGTCCTTTTTCAGGTTGATACAGTGAAACGCTTGTTGATTAAGAAGTTGCCTCCAGTTCTTGCAATCCAGTTGAAACGATTTGATTATGATTGGGAAAGGGAATGTGCAATCAAGTTCAACGATTACTTTGAATTTCCACGAGAGCTGGACATGGAGCCTTACACGGTGGCAGGTGTAGCTAAGTTGGAAGGAGATGATGTAAATCCTGAAAATCAGATAATACAAAATGAACAGTCTGAAAATGAACATTCTGGGAGCACAAAATACAGGCTTGTTGGTGTACTTGTACACAGTGGCCAGGCCAGTGGTGGACATTATTACTCTTACATTATCCAGAGGAATGGTGGAGATGGTGAGAAAAATCGGTGGTATAAATTTGATGATGGAGATGTGACAGAATGTAAAATGGATGATGATGAAGAAATGAAAAATCAGTGTTTTGGTGGAGAATACATGGGAGAAGTATTTGATCACATGATGAAGCGTATGTCCTACAGACGCCAGAAGAGGTGGTGGAATGCTTATATTCTTTTTTATGAACGTATGGACACAATAGACAAAGACAATGAACTAATAAAATATATTTCAGAACTCGCTATCACCACTAAACCCCATCAGATTAAAATGCCATCAGCCATTGAACGAAGTGTACGGAAGCAGAACGTGCAGTTCATGCATAATCGTATGCAGTACAGCCTAGAATATTTCCAGTTCATAAAGAAGTTGCTTACTTGTAATAGTGTCTACTTAAATCCTCCTCCAGGTTAGTATGTTAGTGCARTAATTATGGATTAATTTCTTGCAAGAAGAGTTTTGATTTGTGTTGTCAAGAATTTGTCTAGCCAGTGAAAATTTTGTGTATTCTGCTTTGAATACTCCGTCTTTCTGGACTTCTAAAGTTAAAACTCTGTTGTTGAGTTGTTCTTCAGTGATAACATGCCAGAATATGTAGCAAAAAATACTTTGATGAACTATCAACTATTATTCAGTTTATGTGCTAAGTCATGTTAAAATACTTAAGTTTGTGGGCTGTTCTGCTGAAGACAGTTCTCAAAGGTGAGGTGCTGAATTTCTAAAAATCAGACATATGTTACCTGTCTTAAAGCTTRCATTTTTCAAATGATACATTATGGAAGCTAGAGGCTGTTTTGATCAAGTTTCTTGCTAAATTGGAAAACTATGTCAAACAAAATAGTAATCTGGAATCAGTTAAATTATTAGAAGTAAATTGCTTTTACTTTGTCTACATGTGAGTATTTTGGTTTTTCTTTAGGACAAGATCATCTGTTGCCTGAAGCAGAAGAAATAACTATGATTAGTATTCAGCTTGCTGCTAGATTTCTCTTCACCACAGGATTTCATACAAAGAAAATAGTCCGTGGCCCTGCTAGTGATTGGTATCTTGTCTTCTAATAATTACAGTTTTGGAAGTTTGTCTGTTAAACATCCCACTTCTATGCATAGGACAATAAAAGGTGTTAGTGGTCTGTCCCGTTTTCCCCTCTCTCCCAAATATGTGGTCAAGGTGCACATGAAAAGGGGACAAAATCTGAACAGAAAATACTAGGAAGAAACTGAGCCTTAAAATAAGCTGCTGAGCTGAACAGCTTCAAAATTAATTTTCAAACAGAGCTTAAATCTACCTGTTGTCTGTCTTTTAAAAAGAATAAAGGAGTAGAATCTATCGCTAGCACAAAAGTAATAGGTTATCTATTCTGACTAATTCAGAATGGTTTGTTCATGGTTTGAGTAGTTTTAAACAAAGCTCTTTTCAACCCATTTTTGCAGCTTATATTTGTATTCTGTTTCTGAAACTATATATATAGTCTTTTAGACTCTGTTAGCAGTGTGCTTTATGTACATTGCTACGGGGCCTGTAATTCAAAACTGTACTATAACAAACAGTACAATCTTATTCATAGCACCACAGCATTTTAGTCTTTAAGCTAGGTTATTCTATGTTGGGGAGAGAAGTGTGGGTTACTACTGGTAGAACTAGAGAGAAAATCTAGTATTCATGATGACCAGTAGTTTACCAGCTACTAGTAAGTAGTTGTGTAATACATGGCAAATATGTACCTTGAGTTTTTCTCCAGTAGCAGCTTTCAGAGTAGCTAAGTTACTCCTGTTATTTTAAGAGATCAAAAGGAGTTCAAATATTGCTGCAGGAAGGGAGACAGAGTCACACAAGACCTTCTCTGGAACAGATACTTTACTCTTTGGGTTTGGTTGATTGTTTGGGKTTTTTTTAGGTCTGTAAATGCAAATATAAATTCCTGATAAGATATACATAGTTAGTTACCTGTCTTATATACAGCTCATGAAATCCACCTCACGTGTTCTCTGCTGCTCACTGTCTCCCCCAGTTCCAATACAGAGGGAATGATGGCTGCCAATTTAGGACCTGCTTTGAGTAGTAGTTTGGGAGTTAGGGGTTGTAATCCTATCTTAGTTCTTATGGCTGATAGAAGTAAAATGCTACAGTTACTTCAGTTAAAAAACTAACATTTATCTTTTTAATTTGTGATTGCTAGTAACAGAGAGAGTAGCTCTATAGGAACTACAGTTTATCTGATTGTAAGCATTTTGTGAGCATGAACGTTTGGGGATCACCTTTAACATGTATTTTCATCAAATTCTGCAAAAGAATGTCTGCCAAAATTCATTAATGTCTACATTTGGTCATAATCTCTGTGTCATCTTCTATTTCAGGTATGATGCATTATGCATCCTTCTTCGTCACAGCAAGAATGTACGCTTTTGGTTTGCACACAACGTCCTTTTTAATGTTTCAAACCGCTTCTCTGAGTATCTTTTGGAATGCCCTAGTGCAGAAGTGAGGGGTGCATTTGCAAAACTTATAGTATTTATTGCACATTTTTCATTGCAAGACGGACCATGTCCTTCACCTTTTGCCTCTCCTGGACCTTCCAGTCAGGTATGTAATTTTCTAATGAAAAACTTTTGAAACTTATTCTTACTTACTCTTACTTCCTCATTATAAGCATTTAATGTAAAGTAAATTCTGGAGTAGATGCATCAGTGTTGACAGGAAAGCTGTACAGTCCATTTTGCAGTATATAACATGATCTAACTCAACCAGTTTGTGTGAGAGTTGCTGTCAGAAGGGTTCAGTTTCCTCTCATTTTTAAATCTCTGTGAAGACTAAGTAGCGAGAACTTTGAGTTGAGTTGTGAGTGTGAAATCTGCGAAATAAAAGTAGTGGCTTATAATAAAGTAATGTGTAGGGGAGTGAACCCTTGTTTTTCATTTGGAATTAAAAAATTAAACAAACAAAACCCACAAAAATATGCAGGAGTTCCTTAAGTTTTCTTCCCCTGTATCCTGCAACATTGAAATTGTCAAAAATTGTAATTTTGCATAGGAGTAGACAGTGAATTGCCTAATTTTATACACCTCGAACTGACAAACAAAAAAGTAAAGCCAAAATCTTAATATAATACTTGTCATAACAATGTTTTTGTTTGGACTGTATTAAAATTTAGAAGATCAACCTTTTTGAGCCTTTGCTTTGTCATGTTTTTAATGTCTACAGTAAGACACTTTTTATTTGTATTGTTCCACTTACCTTCTCAGAATGCTTTCACTAATGTATCCAGCAAAAGAATTTGTATTAAGTTAAAGCTACATGTGCTTTGACAGTGTTTTGTTTCATGAGGTGCTTGAGATACACCTATAGAGATGATTTGGTTGTCTCTCTTAGTCTATGAAGTTCACAGTGGAACTGCATGTGCTTTTCTCAGTATTTAAGCCTAGCTGCTATTGGAGAAAAAGCTCAGTTAAAAGCTTCTATACTTTCCTAATTTCTTGGACTTACATGATACTTAGTGATGGGAGTCTTACTCCCTGTATGTCTGTCTGCCTTTGTGTCAGATACAGAAATCTAACCAGCTGCTCGTATTTTAGAGCTTGTATGAATCCCATACCTTTTAACCAATTCAGTTTTCTGCCATAGTACAAAGTGTAAACTAAAAGATTTGATAGGTTCAACTGCTAATATTAAGACTTTTTTTTATAGGCTTATGATAACTTAAGTTTAAGTGATCACTTACTGAGAGCGGTACTAAATCTTCTAAGAAGGGAAGTATCTGAACATGGGCGCCATTTGCAGCAGTATTTCAATCTGTTTGTGATGTATGCCAATCTAGGTAAGCAAATTACACACACTTTTTTACTGGTGATACTGTAATAAACAGTTTTTTATTAATGATCCAGTTACACAGGTAACAGCAGGAGAATCCGGTTTTTCAGCCTCAGGCAGTTTGTTATCATTAAATATCATATAAATGCTCTCTAGAGCATCTGTGTTTGTCCAGTTTGGAGTTTGGGGCTTTAGTCTTCCTGCCATCCTTGGAAGATTAACACGAGAAGCTTGCAGCAATAAGACTGTGCCCTTCTGAGAGGATGTGGAGGTGAAAAAATGGCAAAAGAGATGATGCTTTGTTCAGGGCTCATTTGCAGCGAGGTCATGAGACCCAAGAAGCATGTGGGGCTCTCAACTGCTTTGAGCCTGAAGAAGTTGAGGAAGATAAAAGTTCAAAAAAGAGAGAGAGGTGCATGATTCTCYTTCATAGAAATGTCAATACAGATGGTCATGTCTTCTGTCTATATATTCCAACTGTGCCCTTTCAATATTAATTTCTTTAGTTCACCTTTGAATTTCACAGCTATGAATGCAAAACACTGATTCTGTATCTGTCTTGCCTTTAAAGACTCTTTGGCAGGCTGAGGAGATAGCTCAATCTATATGTGTTCTTAGACATCATTGCTTGCCAGAATGCTTTAGACATCATATGAGGTAAAAGAACGCCAGAATCGGGAAATTCCACTATAAATTTATTGGATATTGTAGTTCCTCCAAGATAAACAGTCAAGAAAAGCCACTGTTTTTGCAACGTAAGAAGGCTTAAGTAAAGTTCTCCCAGGCTGGAGACAGTGGTTCTTTTCATAAAGACTACAGTCCTAAATTTTCTGATGAAAGATTAGAGATTGAATATGATCGCAAGTGAATATTTATTTTTAGCATCTTTGAATGCAAGACTAGTAGGACTACCTGTATTTGCAGGTGCTACACTTAAGACCCATTATACATGTGCTATAATATAACTGAGATGAGATAGTTATCAGTTTTGTGGTGATGGACATGAAATATTGGCTGTGGCACTTCCAGCATTACTCATTTTTATTCAGGATCTTAACTGTATCCAGCATTATGAAAATAGAAATAAGTATAGATTTAGAAGTATACAAAAACTTATATCAAATTCCGGATTATGTAGGTTCTTTGCATAAAAGGTCTGTACACTAAGAATAGAATGAGATAATACTAATCGTATCTGAAGTAACTATTCCAAACAAAAATCATTTTTGCAGTTAAACTGAGATCAGTCCCATTCACATTCAAATGAACAGCTGTAATCATGCTTTCTCTTAGCATTACCAGCATGCTGAAAATCAGTTGATGATTGATTGATTAAACTGTTTCTCAGGTGGGTTAATCCATTGCTGCTTTATATATTTGTCCTGAGGAAGAGCAATTAAGAGTAATAAAATGGAAGCCAAGTGAATAAAGGATTGTTTTTTGCACTCTCAGGTTGATGAGGGTAGTCACAGGCTCATATCTAGTGAATTGTCACAGAGCTCTACATTCTTACTTTCCCCGGTTATTGGGGTCTTCTGTTGGCGGCCCGTTTCTTTCACATTTGGTAGCCTAAGTGACAAAGCGTCTTTCTCTACGGCAAATTCTAAATAAGGTATGATATTCTTCCTTAGTGGTAGTCTGTGACACTCTCCCTCTTACTCTAATACAAGATATTTTCATGCTTTTATGTAAAGTAGTATGAAGCTAGGAGATCCAGTTACCTTGGAAATTTTATAAAATGCCCATATTACGGAGCAGCTCACCCATCGCTGGTTATCATGCAGGCAAGTTATAAATGTGACTGTTAGATTACTTTGTGACTAAAGTGTTAAGCAAGTGTATCGGTCCAAATGGAGTTATTTCAGTATTTCCACATAGAATTGACACGCACACAGCGTTCTGGAAGCTCTTTCATGTGGGTAGACAATTTTAAAGGAATTTAATTTCCTATCTTAATCTGGGCAATTTTGCAATTTAGGAAAGCAGTCAGAAGCCAGACGGGAAAGCATAACTAAATTTTATTTGTGGGTCTGATCATTATCACAATCTACCCTGCAAAGATAAACATGGGAATATTAAGCAGTTGTGCTTTTCTTACTACTGTTAACTGAAGGCTTCTGTATGGATGTAGAGYGTTCATTCAGCAAAAGCCTCAGTACATCATTCCTACAGCACCCCAAGTTCTGTGAAAAAGATGAAATTGTCTGACATTTTGAGAAATCAAATAATACGTTGTTCATGTCAAAACAAGCGAGAGATCAGTTCTACAAAGGATGTAACTACGGAACTATTTAACATAATCAAAATTATACTGTAGAAGATCTCTAATAAGGTGCTATTTGGATTCCTCCTTATCAGAAAGATGGTAGGTAAGGTCCAGTTGTATTTCAGAATAAGAAGTGTATGAAAAGTCATGACTTTTAACCCAATTGAGAAACAGAATACAAGATCAGAAGGGAAGTACCGAATTTACTGGTAAGTACTTGTRTAGTATGTGCAAAGTATTCTTGCAGTGGAACTAGCTGTATGTTTGGATTTTTTTTGTTGGTTGGGTTTTTGGTTGTTTTTGGAGGTTTTCTCATTTTGTTTTTTGTTTTTTCTTAAATTGATTTTGTCACTCTTGTTTACGCTTACTGCATAGTATGGCTYAGTTGGAAATGTCTTAAATTTGTAATTGATGTATCTAGGACATGATGGAAAAACAACAAAATATACTGTGGGGGGTGTTCATCCTGTCCTGGGCCTCACAATAAAAAAATTAATTCCTTGTCCAAAAGACTTCTCTGAGGCTTTGCTGTTGACACAGATGCTAGTTACTTAAGTGCTAATGAGCACTGTTAAGAAATTGTAGTAATTTACAACTCTCCTTCAATGTGATTTTTCAGCCGAACATAATTTTCTTGTGCATCTTTACTGATTTGATTATTTTTTTCCTCAGAGAGCATAAATCACGGTTATAATAAAACCCAGCAACTAAAAAGTTAGGAACCATGTAAACAGTAGTTATTTTTCTTTTTTTAAAAAAAAAAAAGTATTGTCAGTGCCAGAAACAAGATGTATCTTTTTTTTTTTCCCCACCCCACCCCCACCCCATAAAGGTGTAGCAGAGAAGACACAACTTCTGAAACTAAATGTTCCTGCAACCTTCATGCTTGTGGCTCTGGATGAAGGTCCAGGTCCTCCAATTAAATACCAGTATGCTGAACTGGGGAAGCTATACACTGTTGTGTCACAACTGATCCGTTGTTGCAATGTGTCATCGCGGATGCAGTCTTCTATCAATGGTATAGTGAAATCTAAGTTTTCCTTAGATTAATTGAATATATCAGTAAATGTCTTTTGTGCATATTTAGCTATTATGTGTAAAATGGATTAGCTGGAAAAATGTTTGCCTTTTATGTTTAGCAACTCCTTTTGTTTAAAGACAGAAATCTCTTTGTTGTAAGCAAAACTGATGTGCTATACTAAAAAGCACAAGACAGAAATCTGTTCTATATTTTATGCTTCTTGGCTTATTCCTTAAAGATACAGGAAAACAGCTGAGTCCTAAAGTAGTAGTTTGTTGATTACAAAATAGTAATGATTTTAGATTAGTTTAAGCTCATTGTAAGGAGTTGCATAAAGATCTTTTGATTCTGAGTAGGCAATAAAATAATAGATTACTTTCACGTTGCCAGTACAAAAGTAATCTGTACAGGAAAAACGCTATAGCAGGCTCTGAAATAGCTAATACTGCTTATCCGTAAAGAGATCTTGCATTGTTGTGGATAGCTCTTGAAAATGATTTGGTGCTTGTTCACAGTCAAGATGACAAACAGAAGCCAGCACTTTAATTTATAAAAGATAATCAGCTAGAAATTGGTCAACCACAGTATAAATCATTAATATCTCCAGTACTTGAATAGAGTGGAGTTATTTTTGAGAAATGGTGACAGAATATTGGGCTACGTGGACTTTATAGCCTGTATATGTGCATGTTCTGTTAAGCATATTTTAGAAAACCTAATTAGGAATCTGTAGAGAAGCTATTTAATGGCAAACTCATTACAGCTTGATGTGTCAGGCTATAAAGTCAAATGGCTAGAATGTGCTATAGTAAGATTAATGAACTGAAAATTTTACTGTGCTATAATAAGCTTCAGAACCGTTCGGCAATTTTGATTTGGTTTTGTTTCCAGTGCATTATTTGAGGCTTACACTGAAAAGATATTCTACCTATGAACAATAATGATATATTCACTGTATTCATAATGTTGTACTAAAAAAATTACTTCCTATGAATATTACTCTGACTACTAATTATGATTACTATTTGCAGGGTAAAGTTATTTTTTGCTTCAGCATATTAATCTAGAAAAGTTCTCCCTTGGATTTCTGGGCATCTTCAAACAATAATTCAAAACACTGCCAAACTTAGAAACATCAGGAGCAAATCAACAGTCTTTTCTTACAAAAAATGAAGCTTACTAAATAAGATGCATTAATTTTTATTCTTTCAAGAGTGTGTTACTTCTGTCTATGCTCTAGAGATTCAGACGCGACTGTTCTGACATAGATATTCCTCTGAACCCTTTCCCATTGCCTAGTGAAGTAAATAGACCTTGTGTCCTAAAATGTGATAGATTTGGGCTGTGTTACACAAGCAGCGAAGCAGATAAATTCAGGAGATAAGAGGATTTCACTGAGGAAACTCTCAGTAATTTCTCTTCTTGCTTATGAACATGTCTCCAGCTGTTCTGCTTTGATTGTCACTGCATAATCTTATCTGAGAGGGAGAAGTAACGCTCTCAGGCAGCAAGTGTCAAGCTTCACAATCAGGAAACTTAGTTATTTTGTACCATAGTATTTTTCAAAGAAAATCAACTGTTAGGAAGGGGTTGGGGTTTTTTTCCATCTGTTGTTTTTCGTGAGTTAGACCAATTTATATTTTGTTGGGTCTACATGGAAGTACTTCAGTACCTTTTCATCTGTAATAACTGTTTGTTCTAGGTAATCCCCCACTTGCCAACCCTTACGGTGATCCTAATCTATCTCAACCTATAATGGCACTTCAGCAGAATGTAGCAGACATTTTGTTTGTGAGAACTAGTTATGTGAAGAAAATTATTGAAGATTGCAGCAACTCTGAAGAGACCATCAAGTTGCTTCGTTTCTGCTGTTGGGAGAATCCTCAGTTCTCTTCCACTGTTCTCAGTGAACTTCTTTGGCAGGTAAAAATAAAAAGCTAGGAGAAAGATGGGAATATAAATGTGTAGGATGCAAGTTTCTGTATTTATATATAGGAATGTTGTATTAAATACTGAACAGGTGCTTGATGATAAACTTTAAGATGGCATCTTCTGTTGTTATTTACATCATGTTGGAGTACTATGAGAAGTCCTTTCATGAGTTCAGGAAAGCAGTCGACTTTTTATGAGTTAGGAATGGTATGTTAAGGGTGGAAAGTAACTAGACTGAGGTGGTCTTTATGTACTGCAAGAGCATTTCCTAAGGCTTTTCTATCATTATCCGTAAGAGAGCTTCTTACGTTGCATGGAAAGTTAGAATCATTTCCTAAGATCTCCCTTGTATTTATTTTGAGTATGTTCGTAAGGTTCTTTTTTACAAGTCTGCAGAACATACTTGACTTCAGACTCAGGAAAGAATCTTTGGGACTGTCTTGTTTTTCTTTTGTGATCTCTGTAAGGATAGTCACACTTTTCCACTCCAAATAGAATTTTTGACTTCTGTTAGCTCATCTTTATATTTGCCCATTTTTTTTCCTTGTAAACATCATTTTTCTATGTCCTTTTGTTTGGCACTTGAAAGAATCATAATAAAAATCACTTTACTGATATTTTGCTAGCCATGTATTTTGCATTTTAGGATAACCTTTGAAGATAATCTTTGAACGTACTGTCTAAAAGTAGCAATATGAGTGAAAAATACCACTTTGTAATTTCGCTTTTCTAAAGATATTTTTTTAAGGTAGCTTCTTCAACACCTCATGCTTGGGGCTTCAGATCAATTGTGTTAGAAACTCATGAGGAAACATTTTGTCCTTTACAAAACCTACTATATTAAAAAAACAAAACAAAACAAAACAAAAAACGAACCACAAAACAAAAAAAAACCACAAACCAACAAACCCACAACCCCCAAAAAACCCTGACACAATCAACATTTTAAAAAAAAGGTATGCTTTGTATCTTGAAATACCCTTTAAATTACAGTAAACTTCACTTCAAATGGATTGTGTTCTTGTATTAAGTCATGTAATCTGCATGCTTCAAGGAATGCTTTCTTATGTTCTCTGCATATTTACTTTTTAAGGTTGCATATTCATATACGTATGAGCTTCGACCTTATTTGGATCTGCTTCTGCAAATCCTATTAATTGAAGACTCTTGGCAAACTCACAGGTAAGTATTTACCTGTCTTTTTGTAATTCAAGATTATTATGTTTTGTATAGCTTGTTTTTCCCAGTGGTTCTGTTGCTAATCCTTTCAAGATGTTTGTTTTAAATATGTATTAAATCAAAATACATGAATAAAGCATTTTTTTTCCACTTTTATCTCAAATTTTGAGATATGTTTACAGTTTTTCACCTTGACCTTCCTTACTATTGAGAAGTTTGCTACTTAGTCCTATAAACCCAAATTTTTCACATACAAGAGAATGTGCCATTTAGGCTGAACTCACTAGTATTTAATATGAGGTGCTTAGATTGATTCTTAGAAACATCTCATTCAAGAAGGTCCAGTGATAGCCCGGTCTTACTAAGAAGCACGTCAGTCATAGTAGCGATACGAAGACATGCGTAACATGTGAACTTGGGAGAAAAGTATATTTCATACATAAATATTCTCTATGTGATCACATTTCAAGAGAATTTTAACTTCAATATATTAAATATTCATCCAGTTTCAAACTTAATTTTCGTATGTCTACAGAATAAGGCTTTAGAAAGTTGAGATGAGAAAAATGTAATTATTGCAAATACTGACTACTTGAGAGAATAGTCAATTTTTCAGAAGTTTTATACAGAAGTAGTAGTAGGTGAGGTAACACAAAATAAATGTTATCAACGTGCTACCTGACAGTATTTCAAAATGTTACTGTTTCATGATAAGTGAATATGGGTAGTATCAGATTTACTAAATCATTTGCAACCATGTCTCATATGACATTTAAAATACTTTGAGTAAGAGCACACTTGCTGTGTGCGATGAAGGTATTGGAGTGAACTGATGTACTTAACCTGTAGAAGTAGACTGCGCTCTTAGGATTTTATCAGTTGCCTAGCCTTACTCTAAGAGAAGATGGTAGTCTGGCTTACCACACTGCAAGACATGAAGACTGAGTTGGAGGGATTTCTTAATTTTCTTTATAGGAATTACAGCTTAGGTAAGGGACGAGAATACCCTTTATACATAGGCTTTTCAGTTTTGCATATATATGTATAAGTAATGCATACATAATGCAGTTTGTTTATATTTTCTTCCTGATAAACAAATATTTCCATAAGATGTCTTTAAGTCCACAGAACACTGGAGGGTGGGCATACTTTAGTAGATGTGAAGTAAAATAAAATATTTTAGGGTGGAAATGCAGGTGAGAAATCATGGAAGCGGTTGTTTGGGATAGTGCTATGTTTGAACTAAGGGGGTATGAAGGAGGTTGAATGTTGTGGTATGGCTTTCACTACACTTGGAGGTATACATCACTTCATATTCAAGATTGCCATCTCAGGAATAGCAGTATTCATTGGAATTGTGTTAGGCTTCAGCAGAGGGGTATTAAGTGGCCAGCCGCAGTCATCCTCTGATTTCTTGCTGCCACTTCTGGCAGTAGGTTGCAGTATTGGTTTTGCTGTGATAATCATAGAGTTTTAATTATCTTTGTCTTCTCTTTAAAAAAAAAAAAAAAACCACAAATAGTGTAACTGTCCATAGTAAACGGTAATACCTAGCTTGTAGAAAACAGGCATCATCTGATCTTGGACAGTGTGCATCTGTCGGTGCTCCTTGTATTCTTGTACTGCGAGATGGCTGCTGCTGTTCTTTGGCATCAGACCTGCTTTCATAAATTTCTCTTAATTTGACAAGTTCAAGTGCCAAGTTTGGGATAATAGTGTTACAAGTACCATTAAGTTAAATCAGCTGAAGTAAAGCGCATCATCGTGTTACAGATGGAGCCTAGGTTGCCAGCTGCCTGGAGTCTATTGGCTTGCTGTTGCCAGGGCTATGAGGAAAGAAGGCAGTTGCTTTTCCTGYAATGAGTGTAGTTCTTCGAGACATCAGTGTAGGTTCTGTGCCCTCCTCTGACTTTTTTTTTCAAAGCCAAAAGTACGTCAGTTCTCAGTTCTTGCACAGTTTCAGCATGACAATTAATTCCTCTACCCCTTGTTAGAGAGCAGAAGGCACAAAAAGTGGGCTTAGTTCCAGGGAATGCCCAAGTCCCTTATCCCATGCACAAATATGTACCATTCATTCCTCTTCAGAGGAACTGCATCTAAAAAGAGTGTATCTTTGAGAAGCATAACAACATAAGTAACCATTCTGTTGAGGATTTAACTGTCCCAATTCTGTAAGGACCTATTGGGTAAACAGGTCTATTTTGTAAATGCAGTTGATTTTAAAAATAAGTAATAAAAATGAAATTAGTTAAAGTTGATTATTGTGATTAGAATTAATCATACTTACATGTTTTATATTTCTCATTCAGAGAGTTTAAATGTTACCAAACGTGCTAAAATTATGTTACATGTGTGATATGTCAAGTTAGTTTTCTGATTTAAAAAAAGCCCTCTTAATAAAACCAGAGTCAGAGTACGAGCTATCCCTTTTATAATTACCTTGAAAGTGAAGCCTTAATTCAAATACTAACACTTGAAGTTGTGTTTTTGTTTTTGGTTTTTGGGTTTGGTTTTTTTTGTTTGTTTCGTTTTTTTTGTAGGATTCACAATGCACTTAAGGGAATCCCGGATGACAGGGATGGACTATTTGACACCATTCAACGCTCTAAGAATCATTATCAGAAAAGAGCTTATCAGTGTATAAAGTGCATGGTAGCTCTCTTCAGCAACTGTCCTGTAGCCTACCAGATCCTTCAGGTGATACTTTTCATTCTGTTTCTTGCTGCTTTTTTCCCAGTTCTGTGTATTTAAAAAAAAAAAAAACACACACAAAACCACCATTATTCAGTTTCATAGCCTTGATGAAATTACAACTTCCAAGCTGTCCTGGTTTCCATCAAAGGATGGAAAGGGGGGTGGTGGGTAATGAGAAGGCATTGATTAGTGTAGGACCTGAGCATGACACAAATGGTATGGAATAAGGGGTGGATACTGTCCTGGTTTTGGCTGGGGTGGAATTAATTTTCTTTCTAGTAGTTGGTATAGTGCTATGTTTTGGATTTAGTGTAAGAAGAATGTTGATAACACACTAATGTTTTTAGTTGTTGCTAGGTAGTCTACTTTCTCAAGGACTTTTCAGCTCACATGCTCTGTGAGGTGCACAAGAAGCTGGGAGGGAGCATAGCCGGGACAGCTAGGCCAGCTGGCCAATGGGGTATTCCATACCATGTGATGTCATGCTCAGCATATAAGGCTGGGGGAAGAAGAAGGAAGTGGGGGACATTCGGGATGATGGCGTTTGTCTTCCCAAGTAACCGTTACGCGTGATGAAGCCCTGCTTTCCTGGGGATGGCTCAACACCTGCCTGCCCATGGGAAGTAGTGAAGGAATTCCTTGTTTTGCTTTGCTTGCGTGCGCGGCTTTTGCTTTCCCAATTAAACTGTTTTTATCTCAACCCACGAGTTTTCTCACTTTTACCTTTCCGATTCTCTCCCCCGTCCCACCCGGGGGAGAGCGAGTGAGCGGCTGTGTGGTGCTTAGTTGCCGGCTGGGCTTAAACCACGACACAAGCACAACTCATTTGAACCTTCCTATATCAGAAGATCAATAGGATGGGATTGAGAGCAATTTGGTTAAACTTGAACTCATGATTCTGTGATGCAGCTGCAAATCCGCAGACTTCATTTCAAATTTGAAGTTTTCTTTGTGCAAAAAAAGGGTATTTCAGGGAGTCTTATAAACAGCAGCATATGTGTTGGTGATCTGTTCTCTGATAGCTGATGTATAGGAAGGGAAAAATACTTCTATTTTGAGGAATAGAGAAAATAATTCTGAATTGTTAATCTTCCATCTGCAGAGCAATGGAGATTTGAAGAGAAAATGGACCTGGGCAGTAGAATGGCTTGGAGATGAGCTTGAGCGTAGACCATACACTGGCAATCCCCAATACACCTATAATAATTGGTCTCCACCAATACAAAGCAATGAAACATCAAATGGCTACTTCCTAGAGAGATCACACAGTGCTAGAATGACTCTTGCAAAAGCTTGTGAACTCTGCCCGGAGGAGGTAAAGAATTAATTTGACTTCTGGTAAAAAATTTGGATGAGGTACTTCTATAAATAATTAACCTTAGCAACAGTCTCCGGTCATTGTAGAGGTAACACATTTTATAAGTACTTCATAAATATGGATTTCTATTTTTGTTGGCTTCAGTTACATACCCCTGTGCATTTTCCCACTTTTATTACTGTTTCTATAGACATGTCACTTAAAGAATTAGCAGTATAGAATTGAAATTGACCATTTAAAGTAGATTATGAATGGGTCTATAATATGTTGATAGTGGGAATTTTTATGTAGTACAATACAAGCTATGGGTGATGTGGTGGGGTAGAATTTTTCTCCAAGCATGTCTGGAACAATCACTTGCATGTAGGGTTGGTTCTGGATAGAATAATCGTAATATGTTTTACCTAAGTAAATTAAATGTTTTTTTCAAACTTTAGGAACCAGATGATCCTGATGCCCCAGATGAGCATGAGTCTTCTCCACCTGAAGATGCCCCACTGTATCCCCATTCACCTGGTTCCCAGTATCAACAGGTAAAAGCTCAGAGTTGAACCATTTATTCAGGGTTCCAGATTAGCTTTTTTTAGCATTTATGGTAACTTAAATTATAGGCATTTAGCCAGAAGCATGTTATTGTCAAATACCACACTTGGAGGAATAAAGATAATGATACACTTCCATTTTGCCAGGAACAGTTTCACCATCAGAGTTTCAGGTAAGAGATGCTATCAGATCAGGGATTAATAATCTATAGAAAGAGCAGGGGGACAGATGTCATCACAGTCTAGTGCATACTGAATTTGATTCTGCCATATTTGTTGACATTGATAGTATTTTGTGAGTTGCTTTCTTGTTTTTAAATATGAAATCAAACCTTAAGGCCTGAATTTCAGTTTGGGTAATTGGAAGGCTTTCAGAAAAATGTGGATGGCGTTGTTACATGTAACTTGTGCTATGAACACTGATCTCTAAATCTTAAGTACATATAAAATCTAAATCTGCTTTTATGTTACATGGCTGCTTTGTTAATATCTTCCAGTGGAAAGCCAGATCTGAAAGAAATCATAACCAGGTTTTTTATTGAACTGACTAAATGAGTAGATCCCCCACTTAGTTGCCATTTTTTCTTCCAATTCATTTTATATATTCCAAATCTGCTAATTTCATTTCCTTTCCTGCCCAAACCCGTTTTCCCTCCATCTCGCTTTCCTTACTTGATGTTCTCAGCAGAGCAGTTGGTAAGTCATGCAGATTTTCCCACTCCTTTCTGAGCTCCTGAGTTCAGACCACATACTGTAACCTCACCATTACCCGTGTGATGTGTTCACTTTCTTGCAAGAGATGGCATTTCTCACTAACACACACAATCCTCGTATTCCTAGTTTCTCCACAGTTGGTTAAACTCTGCAAAACAGCAGATAAATGAGATGTTTTCATTTGCCAGATGTGTATGACTTTTTAAATTGGGGCAGAGCATCTGCAAAAAACTACTGGTCTAGATTTCATTCAGTTCTGTAACATTAAAGTTTTTCCTCTTAAAAATTAAAGTATGCTGCATAAATACAGGTATGCTTTTTCCATTGCCTTAGGAAAAAAATTCAAGCTGGTTGAATCGGTTGATAAAATACTGCAGTTTAATATCCACAGCAGATAAGCAGCCTCTTCTCGTCTCCTTTTTTTCGTTCTTGCTGCTTTTGCTTTGCATGTAACTGTTTGTTATTCAAAAGCTGAGATTACTATTTCAACTAATCCTTTTATCTTTACAAGTTGAAAGTTTGTTTACCTTCTGTGTAAATTAAAAAGGTAAGTGAAAGATGTGATTCAGAGGAATGAAGAAACTGATATGTGTTCATGTAGATACTACTACACAAGAAGTTCAGTGTGCTTGAGGATACTTTTCAATAGTCTGAATGTAAAGGGGAGAAGCAAGTAACTAGTCAGGAAACAGCCCACAAGTTTAATGTCCCTTTAAAATGTTTATGCTTTATTACAGAATAACCACGTGCATGGACAGCCATATACAGGCCCGGCAGCACATCATATGAACAACCCTCAGCGAACTGGCCAACGAGCACAAGAAAATTATGAAGGCAGTGAAGAAGTTTCCCCGCCTCAGACAAAAGATTAGTGAAATGCACATAATCAATTAACTTGCTCCATCAAGACTGTGCACCCAGGCCTTACAGTCCCAACCTTTCTCTATGTCTGGCTAATATTTAAAACTAGAAAAACTATTCCTAATCAACATGGAGTGGAGAGTCTATTCACTGTCTTATCTGCAGAAAATTGCTGTCAATATATAACCCGCCTGCAGTGGAAAGTGTATAGTGTTTTGTAATAAATGGCCTGATGCTAATGTGTAAATGGCAAAGGTGTATATAGTATATTAATGTTTGACTGTTAATTCTTGAGCAAGAAACATTTTTTTTTGTCTTGATGAGACTCACAGATCTACAAAAACAAAAAAATAATTTCTTGATATATCTGCTGCGCTCTGCAACCAGTGTTGCCTGCCTCATGGCAGTCGGATCAACTCCTTTACGAAAAAGCCTATCCATGTCAACCACAAAAATAGTTTCATGTTAATTCTTTGCCACTGGAGTCGATTTTACTATGAGCAACGTAATGGCTGGTAACCTTTTAATTATTTGGTTGATGTGGAAAATTGGTGATGTAACATTGTTTCTAGATCTTTTTTCATTGCCTTTTTCATTCTGGTATTAGGTTAATCACTTTGAAGCTATAGTTATGCTGTAACATTTAGCATGGCTTCACACCAAGTTAGTGTAGCCAACGAGGGGAAAAAAAAAAAAAAAAAACACATGACAGCAGTTGTCCCAATGTGACAACTGTATTGCTCAGAACTTTTTCTTCTTACACCTAGACTATAAAATGGGGAGGGAAAATGTGACAAACAAGTGGTTTTCAGTTTCACATATGTTCCTCACATCTGATGTTTGACAGTTCTGTCTCTGGGTGGGATAAAGAACACTTAGTTTTCAGTAATAGGAATTTAAAAGATTTAAAACAAATATGCAAAAATTTGCTATGCCAGGATGCCTGGAGCATAATAGACTGTATTTGGTGTGCTTGTTTTGTTTCTTTGGTAGAGCTTATTAGATAAACTTCTAACACTTTCCTTCTACTGCATCTCAGTGAAGTGGAAGTCAACAAAATCACAGAGTACTTGTGAGTGCCACTGCACCAAGTTAACTTGCTGGTTTTCTGCTCGTTCACAGTTCTACTTGAAAGCGAGGATTGTCTTAGCTCTTTATCCATTATACAGGAAATCTTAACATTAGAAGCAGGGTTTAATTATAAAAGAAACTACTGGTTACTCAAATACAATTCTGAGGTATCTCTATTCCAGAATAAACATTTGTTTAAAGACTTAAAGAAACGCATCAGTAAATACTGTATTTAAATGAAAATTGGTAACTTGAATGTGTGTAATTTTTTTGGAACCTGTCTAAAAACCAAATACCCCTGCAAAACAGATACAGCCCACCCTATACTATTTAAATATTTTGCTGTTTTATTTTATAGAAATTATTTTGCTGAATTCACAAATAGAATTTGATTTAAGAAGAATGTTTTGTCCTGTGGTGTGTGTTGTTTTTGGTTTTTTTTTTTTTTTTTTCAATGGACTGCACAGAAAGGTGAATTCTGTGCAGTGGCACTATGGTGAATTCTGGAACAACAGTCACATTGAGATTCTGTGCACAAAAAAAATTTGGCCCTTAAGAATAAAATAATCAGGACAATTACACTGTAAAAGTTTCTTAATGTGATTTATCTTGTACTTTTTGTATGTTTTTATATATACATATATATATTTAATGAGCACAAGCTTGATGGTGTTTTTTACAAATGAGTTGATAGAAACAAAGCTGCTTATCAAATTAAAGGTCTGTAGTTTTGAAACAAACAAAGGAAAATTCGGTCGCAAGTGCATTCTTATGCATTTAGTATAATAAGGAAGGAACACAGTAGATTTTTGAATATGCTGTGTAGCGATGATCGCTTTTATGCTTCCATGTTTTTCCCTAGTGCTCAAATTAATTCAGGTTTTTTCACAGTTTTTTAGTAATACCATTTTACCAGGACTTAGTATATTTGGATAAAGTGTTCCCATTTATGCTTGGGAGTGCTTGTTGGAGGTTTTAACTTGAAAAATTCTACCCTGAGTACTCAAGTTGATATAGTTCATATTTATTTGGACCAGTAATTGTTAAACAAGCTATCTCAGAGGCGATTATTATGTATTTTTTACTATATAGGTAAAATATGTAATGTGCTAGTTCAGCTTTGCCAAATGTGTTTGCTTTTAATAGTGCAGTGGTTGTAGAGACATGTCAAACCTGTGACACTTTAAGGCTGTGACTCTTTTCAGTTCATACACACCCCTGTCCCTGAATTGAGAATGGCTGCAGTGGCAGTTGTTTTTCAGGCGGCAAACTGAGAATATTGTGCATCTTTGTGACTTCGAAGAAGGATAGCCTGTATTGTTTGTTGCAGCTGCTGCTTTTAAACAGATAGCTACAGTAAAAGGTGCAATGTTTTCTTCACTCTGGGCAGAACAATTTTGAATTGTAATTAACAAATATTGTACAAGCAAAAAGTTTCATATGCATGTTACCGTCACAGCATTTTGGCAGTGGTCATTTTCAGGCGATACACGGTACCTCATTGTTGATGGCACACTTTTTAAAATAGTAGCCCTCAAAGTGCCTGGAGATGTTCATTCCCTTATCACTAATTTCAGTCCTGTTTTCTGTTCGGAACAGTTACTAGGGAATCTCTGGTCTTCCATAAAATGAGCCAATAAATAGTAAAGCAATTACTCATGTTCCTGACAGTGTGACATCAAATATATAGAAACTGAAAATTCATAGGTGGTGTTATATGGTGGTTAATGTGTAGTTTGACCTAGGGGGAAATCCGTAACCTTACTACACAGAATTTCTCCCTCTTGTACATTTAGATTGTGGTTGTTTAGTCACTAAAATCAGCTTTTAACACTTGCTACTGTTAGTGTTAAAAAATCAGAACAGCCATATATAAAAGGAATTCAGTTACTATTTGTGTATCAGTAAATGTACTAAGTTTTGGTCACAAAGTTGGTCACCTACATCTGTGTTATCCCATTGACAACAATGAGATTGCATAGAGTTCAGTCAAAGCTTATTTGCCATGCAGAACCTGATTTTGTGGTGATGCACAAGCAGAAGAGGACTCTGCTTGACTTGGAATTTTTCAGATTATTTTCCCTCTAACTACCAGCTCTGAAAATCTGTAAGTTCTCTGTTAAGCTAGTGTATCTTGCTGAAATTGAGCCAGAAAGAAATGAAATTCCACAATGACATTTAATTTTTTTTTCAGAGTGAAACATTACTTTAGGCGACATGAGAAAATTGTGTTGCAGTAATTGCTGTTGTGCCTTCTCAGCCACTTTGTTTTGCCTAGCGTGTGTGTTCTAGCATATGTATCATGAAAAAGCACTCGCAGTTCCAAAACTTTCTGTATATTTCCGAAGTTCCAGGAGAGGACGAGATTAGCCATTCTGCCAAAGCTAAAATGGGCAAAAATTGGCTGCTGCAGCAATTTACTTCGTTTTTGGTTTCAATAAATTTTGTCTACCTCTGAGTCTTTTGCCAGAAAGGAATAGGCTGATAAGCTATGTCAAGGCAAAGTGGCTCAACATTTTTGTTGGCATGTGTTTCAGTTACTAGGCATTGCAGTGAGGCTTTCAATGCAATGAATTTAACTTCAAATGAAAGTTAAAGACTAACTATATAAATTAGGGGAAGAAGTGACATGTTAGGAAATTTGCAGAGTAACCAATTAAGTGTTTAAATATCTTAGTTAAACCTTGTTAGTCCACACTTGCAAATCCACATTGAAAGGAAATTCACCCCTGTGGTGAAAGACACACACCTTAATTTTTGGGAGGGTGAGATGCTGATGCTGACCTCACATTTCTTAAGACAAGTGTGGGAGTTTCCCGTTCGTGGCCCTGCTCCAGCACAGCGTAATCAGGACAACAGTAATTTTGGCTCCCCATCTTCTTACCTCCTGTGCTCTCCATCATGTTCATGATACCACTTTTCTCACAGCCATGAGGTCCTGGGAATAAAGTCTAAACCTGTCTTCTATCTGGAGCAAGACGAGGCTTTTCTGGGGGAGAAGTTGGAACTGTCTTGTAAATACTGCACGCTGCACAGTGGTACTACAATAAACAGAAAGCAAGGTGAAAGAAACCCAGCTACATCCTTCTGCATGATCTCTGTTCCTCTTGCAAGTGGTCTCATGAGGAAGACGACAGCAAACAGCTCTTTGAAGCTCACTGCATTTTCTTTCTGGCTTGCAGCTAGAATCAGTCTACGCTAGTGCAGTAAAGATGGCTGTGCAGCAGCAGCACAAGCAACGTGCTCTGTATGTGCCCTCCGAATTGTTCCAGGGTGTTCATTATACCTTCCTTCTTTTGGTCTTTGGGGGTTGTCATGTTAGTACATTCATTTATGCTGAGACTTGCCCTCCGTTACAGACTAGACAGCTCTACTGCACTAGAAGGGCTTTAACCCAGTCTGAGCACTGTCACTTTTTACACTATGTAACTTCTTAAGATTCATACTATAAATGTCCTTTTATTTCTAAGGTGTACAAATTTCCCTTGGACTAACTATTTTAAAATGTCAAATAGCTGTTCTTTTGTCCTTTTTCACAAGAGCACGTGTTCAGTCCTGCCCCTGTAGTGTCTGTTACGGTAGGCTGTTCACAGAAGTGTATTGACATAGACTCCAGCACTTAAATTCAGAAATCGTCACCCTGTAATCTGATTTTTCCAATGCAAGCTGTGGTGGATCCGTGGATTTCATGGCAACTGTGTAAGTCCTGTTGATTTCAGCACCGCAAGAGTTGAAGTTGGTGATGTGTTGCAGGGATCAAGCCAGATAAGTCAGCGAGTGGCACAGAAGGCGCCAATCTTACTTGCTTTATTTATGCTTATTTGCAGACAACGAAACCAAAACAAGCACAGGAGAACGAGTTTCTGAAGGAGAAAAACACTCTCCTGAATAAGGGCTAACTCTTCATCAGATTTTAAATACCTGACTCTATTTTTTAGCTTTAGGATTCCTTAAAGCCACTTTTTGATGATAAAACTGACCTACAGGCTGTTTCTGTAGAAGAATTTAATATAGCCTTAATTATATCAGCACAATTCTGGAACGACAGTGTCATTCTTCAGTGGTCAAAATAATGTGCAAATGTCTTCTAGTTTTTAACAATGAGCTAACCTTGAATAATAAAAATAAGAGAAAAAAGGAAAACAGGTTCTATGAATTCGTGCAAAATCAATGAACCATAGAAAAACATCCAGTGCAGGAAAACAAGACCATTCCCTTCTTTTCTGCTCTATACTATTTTACATGTCTGATAACGTTAATTTTTATTCTCAATTTACAACTGCCATTCCAGTAACTTGGTTTGTATTGCCCTAAGCAGTGTCAGCTGCACAGTTTGCAGCTCCCTGATGCATTTGCAGTTATGTCCCCTTCAGTCCTTGCCAGAGCAAAGTCTTTAAATGCTTGTTTTTCCCATAGAAGCCAGTTCCCTATTCTGCATTTCCATTTTCATTGTCATGATGTGCTGTTTCTGTTTTTGTACAATGACCGAGACTGGATGAATGCTTTCCAAGTGTGATTTCACCTGAGCTATTAAGTGAGCAGTTACGTTCCTTTTCTGTAATACCTCTGTGGATGCAGCTTTTAAAGGTATTGGCCTTTCTTGTAGCTTTATTTATTGAATTGCTGCTCAGTTCTTATCCATCACTCCTAAATTCCTGTCCATCATTTCTTACGATTGTGTCTTACCAAGTTTCTCACTCTGGATTGCCAGGATCATTTTCTATTTAATATTTTTGTATTTTCTTGGAATCAAATCCCTTCACTTGCCATGATGTTTTTTACATCCTTTTCTATCTACACCTGTCGTTTTGCTGTTAGCTGCTACAAAAGAACCATGTTTGCCAGGCAGCCTGGCTCTCCAAACTGGAGCGTTTTACAGTGCAGTAGCAGCAGCCACAGCCTTGACCAGGTGGGCTTTGTCATCTCTTAAATCTCAGAATTTATGTGGGATATGAAACTTCATGCTACTGATGGCAGTCTTGAATTCAAATAGCTTGTAGCTTATTGGGTTTTGTCTGAGGTTTCTTTTTGCTTCATTTTCTATCCTGAACGGTTTAATTTCTACAGGTCAATAAAAATGGTAGGTCTCGCTGGAACCTACTTTGTAAAAGAAGTGTGATCAAAAACTTGGACACTACTTAATATACTTGATTGTATTTAAATATCTTGGTAGGTGCTTTAGAGTCCTTAGAAAGTCTTCTGCAAGCAAATTCAAAAGCTTAGAATCATGAAGACTAAGTCTTCAAGATTTAATGATACTCCCAGATTCTGTCTACCTGTCCTGCTGCGTGGCTAGGAACAGGTGAGATAGCAGAAACGGCAATATTTCCCTGAAGGGAGAGAAGTCATGCTATGCGAAATCCCACGGGAACTGGAGATGCTGAGCGTGCTTTGCCTGGGCGCGCACCGCTGGTAGCAGCTGAGCGTGAGACCTCGCCTGAACCACGGGCTTCCCCAAGCACCGAAGGATTGGTTTCTAGCAGGAATTTAAGATTAAGTAGCATATAAAGTGTTTTCTATTGTTTTTCTTCTCGAGGATCTGTACCGAGTTGAATCCTCTGAGCAGGTGAAGACAGGGGAGTGGGTTGAGCGAGAGGCTCCGCAGGCTTGTTCTGTTAATACTTCTACCTCGACGTTCATTGCTGAGCCRCCGGGAGGCTGATGGGCCAGTAAGTGGCTTTAGCAGCCTGACAGTTTCTTCTGGGTCAGGCCAATGCGGGTGCAGAAATACCTGGTCAGGCTGTCTGCTGGGCAGGCACGGGGCGCTCCCTGCCTCCCCCTGGGGAGGTGGGAAATCGTTTGAAACGTGACTCCAAGAGTAGGTACATCTGTTTGCATCAAAATGAAGGAACTGGTGTTTTTCAGGTGGCACCACGTGGACTCGCAACCACTTCTACTCAGTCTCTCATGCTACCTCCTTACCCGTGTGAAGTAGCATAAAATCCTTTTGCAACTAATACTGTTCAACAAACGCAACCGCAGGGAGGTATATCGGTTTCTAGCTACGTTGATATGAGGGGTTAGAAAGGCAGGGATGTCAGGATGTGAAAAGTCAGTATTCTGCAGATCAACCGAGGTGTTTATCTAGAAAGAAATGTTTCCAATTGCTACCGTGGTTGTGTGTAAGACTGAAATGCTGAAAGAGAACTGTGTAACCTACCCTGCCACTCCAAGTCTGAGAGAGACCTGGCATTGGCTTTCTGAACGCTTCTGCAACCTGAACCAAAAAACGGCTATGGGAATGTAGACTGGCCATATAGCTGTGGAAGAAAACTTCAATCGTGTCTCTTCTCTCGGTCTTCAGAGCAGTCAACATGATTTTGATGTAGGTTTTAGATTATGTATATATAAATCTGATTGAAGTACCAACAGCAAA
This sequence comes from Oceanodroma leucorhoa, assembly GCA_030449065.1. Classification (NCBI taxonomy): domain Eukaryota; kingdom Metazoa; phylum Chordata; class Aves; order Procellariiformes; genus Oceanodroma; species Oceanodroma leucorhoa. Next base: position 3,065,946 of record JASVER010000046.1, on the reverse strand, counting down.
CCATAAATAAAATGTGGACTTAACTGAAGAATGGGCTAGTGGAGAACTCTTGTGTTGAATTTATTAAAATACAATATAACAAAATCGTTGATGGAAGAGACTCGCTGTGGTGAAGACAGGGAAGTAAAGCTGGGGTGTCCTCAACTCGTGAAAGTAGCCAGGTTCGCTGTTGCCTTTGAATCTATTGTAGCACATAAGGACGGACTCGGTTACGCTGTAGTCGCTGGAGAAGAGACGGCTGCATGGGAATGGTCCTGGGGGTCCCTCCTTCACGCCTGCCGAGGGCCAAAGGCTTCTGGAAATTGCACTTGCCTCTCTTGGGTASCGAGTGGTTATTCCAGGGACCGGTGTCCTTTCACGTTCCTGGTTGTCAAAAGCTGATGCAGGCTGCTGGATAGCTGCTGTGTTACCCCTGCGCTTCCCTAACGTGCCGATTACCCAGTTGCTTTGCTCTACTGGAGCAAGGGCCATCACCTAAAATGAATTTGAAGTGAATGTAATGGAGAGCTAATGGAAACCTCTGGTTTACTGTGTTTGCTCTTGGCACTGGCTTTGAAGACATGTAAATGAAAATACAAAAAAATGGCAAATTACTGGGAATTTGTAGTACTAACATTAAATAAAAAACAATTTTAAACAAGACATCTGTGGAAGCAGGTAACAGCCGAGTTTATCGTAGCTCTGTTCAGTTGATGTAACCCATCTGAGTGGACGTGCATGTGAATTCTCTGGACATCGACATGTTAGCAAAAATAAGAATTCAAGATAAATTCTGGATGTATCCCAATAGTTCATTGCCAGTTGGGGGGTTGCTATAAACTGGGAGAAGAAAGCTTTTGATGAAGATAGCAAAAATCTAAAGCGACTCCCACGAACGTGTTCTGTTCTCACGTTTCTTTCTGAGAATTCATTAATGCCACAAGACAAAACCAGCCAATTTTTAATTTAACTTCTATGGAGACTGTGAAATATGTAATGCTTTATCAATCACCCGACTCCCTGAAAGCTTTTCGAATTTGGGCTCCTGTGGTTTTTACATTAGCTGAAAACACAGCCCGAAGGATTTCTCCTGGTTTTGATACTTTCTCACCTGGTAACTTCAACATAACAAAGTCAGCTTTATGATTTTGTTGCTGAAGCTTGTTTCCCCTCTCTTCTTTTTGCAAAACCTCTCTCCATGGATTTGCTCTGACCTTTTTCTACCTTACACGGTTTCCTTGCATCTCCCTTTGTATTTCCTCCCTCCCTCCCTGCACGGGCGTGTAGCAGGCTGTGGATCTCCAGAAATGCAGATTTATTAAAACCCCCCTTCTGATTTATCAAGGGCGGGCAGTTAGTTGCAGGCGTCCCGGTAGGGCTGGGAGATGGTGGTGTGGAAAGCACGGGAGAGGTGAGCCTTGCCCTTCTCCAGATGAAGTCTTGCTTTTGCCGCGTGGGTCTCGGCGCAAGTCAGAAGTGTGTGCTGTCTGTGCAACGGCCATCGGGCTGCTGAGGTAATGGTGGAGCAGTAGATCGGAAAGGGATAATAATGTTAATGAGGGTGCTGTATTATGATGAAAGAATTTGTGATACATGTCCATGCTTAGGACTCGGTGTTTCACGATACACACTTAAGAAAGTATTAAAAAAAAATGCTGTTTGGTCTTTCAGTAGGTGGAAATTTGAAGCCCTTCTAAAGGAAGACTTCTTAGTGCTTCACTGGTATGTATCCTTTTTTTTCTTTTATCAAACAAAGCCTTATACTGGGAATAACCACTGAAATTCCTGCATAAACACTTAACATCTTTCTTTAAAACAGAGTTTGCTTCATTTCAAGATTTCTGATGTCCTTGTAGCCATGCTAATCTTTTCGGGAGATTTCTTTTATTATTATTTTAATAATGTAGTTTTTGACTATATGTATAGTAGCTCATGTCCTCTGTGCAGCATTGGAGCTGGGAATCGAGACACTCACCCATGAAGTAAGTATCCTGGATATAAACTATATAAGCAAATCAACTGTGTAGTCTATCATGCTGATAAGAACAGCTGGTTTGAGCAAGAGGCTGCTGAATATGGAATACATTTAAAATATAATTACTAGGAGTGAATATAAAAGCATACAATGAGTTATGGGTGTAGGAGAAGCGCAAGACCACACAAGCATGCCATGTGTTTTGTATTGAACATGGTTTGCGTTTATTTTGCTAACTTACATTCAAAAGTGTTTTTGTATTAAAGCTTCTTCAGGAAAGCTAGGAGCTCAGAAGTCCATCCACTTCACCACCAGGTTAGCAGCTCTCCTGCTGTCTGTGGTCAGCAACTTCTCAACAGAAAGGGGGGTTTAGAGCCCCGGGGGCTGGAGGGACCACGTCAAGATGAGCCTGGCTGCTGGGGGGGAACTGGTGCCTTATGCAGACACAGGGGAAGGGGGCAGGAGGGGGGATGCCTGAGCCTTAATTTCTTCTATTGGCACTTTATGGCTTTAGCGGTACCCGAGCTGTGTAACACCGGAGTGCAGCAGACGTCTGCGTACTGCACGATGGAGGCGACACCAACCAAGGTGGGAAATAAGGGGGGATATTTCCAATCAGTTTACTTCACTGCAAGGTAAATTTCTCACCTGTGAACCCCAGGACCAGCCATAGATCATGGTTAAATACACCAGATCCTGGTGACAAAATCCCCTTGATTTATCGATTGTCTGAACACTGTCCCGCTTGATACGGCCGAGTTTGCACCACATTTTTCTTGTTTGAAAGTAGTAAGCCTACACGGAGGATCTTGCCAGCCAAGGTGGTAAAGGAGGGCGCTCTGCTGCTTTGCAGTGTCCCTGTCTTGTTTAACTTCTGATTTTTACAGTGTAAATTCAGAAGGAGCCGCTACCCTGTTCAGCTGAACCTCCTGCCTGCCATAGGTGGCTGACTCTCCGCTCGGCCCACGCAGAGGCCAGCGGCTGACATTAGCTTCAGTCCCATTTTCATTTTACATTCACAGATTCCATTCCCATTTCATTCACAGATCCGCCCAGGCTGAAGTAAGCTTGTTAGTCACTCCACGGTGTATTTTTATGGGTGTTTTTTTTTTTTTTTCTTTCCTTGTCACATTGTTAGTTCTCTTAATTCCCCCTATTCTGTAATCTGCTGGAGTTCACCCTCTATTCTGCAGCTTAAGTTTGAGCTTCAGTTTGGAAAACTCTGATTTTTTAGTCATTCACTTTATTTAACTCCCTCTTTCCTCTCATTTCTTCTCATAAATTTGTAGCACCCGTGGGGCTAGTGCTGGGGGGGAGCATTTTGCCCTGGAGAATGTTTGTCTCGTGCTGTGGTCGCTTGTTAATATCACTGTGGCTTTTTTAATTTAAGTTACATGTTACTGGACTTAAAGTCTCTAGAATAATTTCCCCTCTGAAAGAATTAAGTTCTGATACTGCTCTTCTATATTTTGTCGCCTCAGATCGTTTGGCAGCCTGGCTGTACGTACCCACTGTTTCACGAAGAAGCTGCTCCTTTCACACATCCCCGTGGTGTGCCGAGGGGCTTGGCTCAACGCCATCGAGCCTGAGGACTCCCGTGGGTGTCGGTGGCCTTTGTGCCACTTTCAGCATACTCGTGGTGCGGTTCCGCCAGTGCGGGGGGTTCCTCCAGCCTGATGCTTGCAATTGTAAATTCTGCTCTGTGTGTGCACACACATGTGGGCTCCCCACAATTGTTTTTCAAGCACCATCTTGCATAAAATTCCACCTCTGGCTTCATCTGCTCCTCCAGTTCAGTTTGTCCGAGTAGTCCTGTCCTACTGCTCCGAAATGCATGTTGCCCCAGGGACCACTTCGCTACCTATTCACATGCTTAAAGCTTTCGTGTGTGGTCAGATGGACATCCTTGGTCGACTGACATAAACTCCCTGCTTAGCAGTTACTGGGTAATGTTTAGAACATGCTTTCGGATTTTTCACAACCCTGGCTTTCGTTTCCTGGTAGCCTTTCCAAAGGAGCAGGTAGAATGTGTTGTGCGCATTCAGGCCTATACGATGCAAACATTAAAGAGAAAGCCTCCAATTTGTAGCAAACTTTATAAGAGGAGACTGTGCTTTAGTAATAGTTACTTGCAAGAAGAGCAATTGTTCCTCAGTTTGGAGAATGGACTCAAATCTTCAAAATCCTCATACTAGTGTGAATTTAAAGTGACATTTAGCATTGCATCCTGTGTATTTACATTAAATGTGTTCATAGCTACCTTCAGCAATATGGTACTTATTTATTTGTGCAATTATTCCATACCTATAGATTTAGCGCACTGATATTGCAGCTGTTGGCTGTGAACACCTGGCAGCCTGTGAGCTACCTGTCAGAGCCTGGGATCAGCAACAAAGGCAGCAAAAGCGTTGTCAGTAAGAATCTCTCCCTTCCCTAGAAAATATATGCAGCCAACAAATCCAAACGTGGTTGAAAAGCATGGTTTCTGCAAGTCCTTTACGTGCATTTAATGCAAATTGTTCTGGAAGTTCTTTGTACCAACGGCCTGAAAGAACGGCTCTCATGCGAGGAAACTTCTACTGTATTTGACATACTGTGAAACCTTTCTTAACTAGGCATTGTCAAGGTCATTGTTTGAAGATTAAATACTTCAACTGTTCTTCTGATACTGTTTGGGAGAAGGAGTGTTAAATTTAGATCCATGTCAGGAGAATATGGGCATATAAGCAAGAGCCATATGGCAAAAACATGAGACATGAACTTTCACAAACTTTGATGGTATGTGGGGTATACTAACAGAAACAAAACTTGTCAAATTTTTAGATTTTTCCCAAATGTGATTTGGTGCCTTTCTGCAAGGTGTGTGGTTGGTTTCTTTAATCACCTTTTCCTCCCTAGACATGTGTGGCCAGCTACAGTATTATTTTTGCGGGTAGATAATAGAAAATAACTTCTTTTCTTGCTTTGTATTCCACTGGATTCCTACCAATATAAGGTCATACGCATGTGTGGAGGTCTGGCACGGGCATTTCAGGATCAGTGGCATTATTTTGATTGCTGTATGTGAACTACCCTATACCTTAAGGGAAAGAATCTTTTGCTCTGAAGAGCAAAAATGTTTTTGCATTCCATGTATCTTCTTGTCTGTCTGCCAAAGGATCATCACTATGTTTGGGAACATCCAGCCCTTAGCGCAATCCACGCCTATTCCGGCAGCACTTCCAGCTATGCAGGAGTTAATCACAGCAGACTGAACAGTATGACTAAAGGCAGCATCTGCAAGCGAGTGTCACAGAACTGGGACCTGACCGCCTCCCTCTGCCACTGGCTGGCAGCAGCAGCGGCGATACTGGCTGAAGCCAAGACAGCAGACAAGGACCAGGTGCTGTGCTGGCGCGGCAGCGGATGGGAACCATACCTGCCCCTGGGTGCCAGTTCGTGTTGCTGCAGCTGGCACCTACGCCAGGGAGCCCCCAGGAGCTGGGCACCAGCCCTCAGAGGGAGGCAGGCGAGGAGGGCGTGCTCCAACACCGAGGCTTCAGCGGTGCAAGCCTCGGCTGAGACACAGCGCGTGGCAGTGCTGCTGCAGTAGTGCCTTGGCACTGCATGTCTCCAGAAAGAACAACAGTGCTGCAGAACATGAACAGGCATCCTTGCTTTAGGTATGCTCAGAAGTGAACTTCAGCTCCAGCTGCTTTGATAAATTTTTACTTTTTTTTTTCTCCCAAGGCCAGCTCAGGAAGGCTGTGAATTAAGCCACTTTGCAATAAACCCCACAACTTTTGTCTCATTCCCCACCCCTCCAAAAGGCTGGCTTTTCATAGGACAGCTGTTCTTATGAGAATACAGCTTCCTAGCGTGAAGCATTACTCCTATTAGCCGTGTTATTACAGTACCTAGGAGTATCCAGTCATGAAAAGCTGGACCCTACTGCTGAACGGCCTGCAAAGGAGGGAATTTTGAAGCCATCTACCCTTTCCAAACACTGAAGAGTAAAGGTGGCAGGTTGTGTGATACTTCAAACTTTTGAGTCTGTGCTCAGCTGGACGTACCTTTGATTTGGTTGAAGCTTGATGGTTCATAAAGGAGGCCCAAACTTGACAGTTAATAGTAGTTGAAACACTTCCTCTATAAGGAGTTCCACTACTCTCACAAGCTTTTTTCTCTCCAAAGAAACACAGCAGATAGATAGATACAAATGGAAAATTATTATGTTAGAGTCTATGAACTTAGAAAACTGAGCACCCTTTACCCCTTTCAGCTAGATTCATAGGTTAAACCAGGTAACAAAGGGATTACGTGACTAGTCTGTAGTGCTTTGTCAGGCCTAAGCATCCACATAACCAGGCCAGTGTTAGCATCACACCTGGGCACAACAGCACCTACACCAGGTGTTACTCAAGCCTGTCGTACCAGCTTACAGACTGAAAGTGGTGGCTGGAAGAGTTCCTGCTCTTGAAGGCAGGGGAAAAAACCCTCACCTCCACTCACACCTTCCCCTGTTGAAGTTGAATATTACCCCTATTTCAGCCACACTTCAGCAACAGGTAACTTGAACTTCACACAAGCTATGTTTTACAAATTTATTCCGTAAACTCCATACTGGGTCTTTAGTTCTCCTTTTCCTGCACAGTCTTTGTTCCACGCAGCCTACCCGTACGACGGGCAGCAATGAGACCAACTTTGCGCCCAGCAGGAGCATCTCTCCTGATGGTTGAAGGCTTGCCAATGTGCTGATGGTTACCACCACCGAAGGGATGTTCTACAGGCTGTGGAAAAGGAAAGCAAGTTGTCAATATAATTAACAACAGAAATTAGTAATGATGTTTAACAGCAATAAACTCATTTAAGGGAACAAAAAATTTAACTGCTTCATTTTTCATACAGTGCAGTAACTACCCAGTGCTGCTAACTACCCCAATTAAATGTGCAATTATAGGGTAGTCTGTGAAGCTTTCTTTCCAGATACATGCCAGACCCCTCCCCATATCAAACAAATCCTTTCTAAACCATAAAAAAGGGAAGCAAAAACTCTAATTGAAAATAAACTCACATTCATGGCCACACCACGGACACGCGGCCAGCAGTTTCTCTTCGCCTTGTATTTGTGATAGGCACGACCAGCCTTCAGGATGGGCTTGTCAATACGACCTCCACCAGCAACAATTCCTGAAAAAAATTGCAGGAATGGTAACACACAAATATAACAAACAAGAGTGCAAAAGAAAGTGTTTAAGAACAAGACTAATCCCCAATAATATTCAAATTCTAGTAAGAAGCTTCTGAAGACTAATCTCAAACAATCCCAACTGTGTATTCAAACTAGTATTTTCCAGCCAACACTAACAGTGAGATTATACTCAAGCTACTAGTCGCACATTAAGTGGTCTGCAAGGGGACACAGACTTTAATTACCGTTTTTCAATCCATATACACAGGACTGAGTTTAACACTTTCTAAAGTATTACCAGTTTTATTGCTAAAATTTCTTGCATAACATTAAGAGTTTTTAAACTACAGAAAGTATGAACTGAAAGAGCTCAGGGGACTTTCAAGTCCTTTGAGGTTTAATAACTAGTTATTTCATTATTTATTTAGTCAATTTTACTAGAGTAACAGACAACAGGTTACTCACTTTGGTGTCTTCTATTTGGAGGCAGGCAAGTGTCACTTCCTGACTAAGTACAGCAGCCATCTCAGCTGTCAGTCAAGTGTACAACAAACCTGGTAAAACCTCTGCTTCTTGAAAACGGTATTTTTATTCCTTGTCAGACCTTCCAGAATACTTCACCCAACTGACGACACCTACAGCGGCCAAGCACCTCCAGCACTACCCTTACAGGCTCAGTCACTTTATCAAAAGCAGGAAACCAGCAATGCCATTTTCTGCAGGTGGTCTTCCCCAAGGACTGCCGATTTTACAGGTTGAGCGATTCCGTTCTGGCTTGAGGACAACCAGCATCTACTTTCCCTGGGGACAGGTCAAACCACCTCCAAGTTTAAGTTCCCATTACCAAAAGTAACGCAGACATAATACACAAGTCAGGCACCTGTGCATAATCCTGGGTCCAGCCTGTAAATTACGCTATTTTCTGGACAGTATTGGGAACTGAGGCCCTGTTTGAAAGCTTGCTTAGCAGTATGTAAACTTAGTGACAAGTTCATAGCTGTCACTCCTTACCAACAACAGCTCTGTTTGCAGAAGAAATCACTTTCTTGGAGCCAGAAGGCAGCTTCACTCTGGTTTTCTTTGTTTCTGGATTATGAGAGATGACAGTGGCGTAGTTTCCAGAAGCACGGGCCAGCTTCCCACGGTCACCAGGTTTCTCCTCGAGGCAGCACACGATGGTGCCTTCCGGCATGGTGCCAACAGGTAGAACATTGCCAATGTTCAGCTGAGCTGCAAAGAGCAAGCCGAGCATCAACAGCTTCATTCAGGCTCTTGTACCTGAATTACAATTCTATTTAACGTGGGCCTCTCTGCATAGAAGGAGGGCACCGCATGAAAGCTTCAGGAGCAACAGGCAGGGGCACTTTTTATTGTTTGACTCAAAACACAAGTTTCACGTTCAGTGTAACAGAAAGGCAGGCAAAATGGGACTCTAGATAGAACAATCCAAACACTTGACAAGAACTGTGGTTAGGCTTGTTAATCAAGACAGGCTGCCTGAGGAGGCCGCAATCTCCAAAAAGAAAACCTAGGTTTGCTTGAAGCTAGTGGAAGCTACTGTTTTGTGATGGCTCACAACTGCACTTAAACATCCTGAACTTCACGTATTCAGACAACATCTGCTTTAGCCTTCTGAAACTGCCTAGGCAACACACGTTCCATCTTAACTCACCTTTCTTGCCACAGTAAACGAACTGACCAGTATGAATACCCTCAGCAGCAATGAACAGCTCGGTTCTTTTCTTAAACCTGTATGGGTCACGGAAGGCAATCTTGGCGAGGGGAGCACCTCGGCCAGGATCATGAATGATGTCCTGTTGGAACGGAGATGTGCGTTAGAACAGCATACAGCATTTGCCATGGGTTCTGCAGAAATCAAAGAACTTGGAAACTGGAGATGATTACTACTGAGATAATTCTCACTAGGATCCCCCTTTCTCAGAGGGATCTCGATTTCTCCTGACATGAATGAGTTGAAGATTCACATTTATAAGAATACAACCACAAGTATCACAAAATAATGACTCTGGTTAAGTGCGCTGCTTGAAACTAATCATGTCTGAACTGTTTTATTCCTGACTTTCTGCAGGTATCAGATCTTCCCATACTAAGAAATTCACTTTCACTAGTTGCCCAACCACCTTTGGGCAGAGACAAAGTTGGACACAGGCAGCAATTTCTCCAAGTGTTCTCTTAGAATGGAAGTGTTTTTAACCTTCTAATATTAAGTATACTGAAATTATGCAAGTCCCTAAATGAGGAAGCACAGACTTAAGGTTTCTTTTTCTCTTGGAAAAATGTCAATTCTGTTCCTGAAGTACACTAAGATTCCAATACATAACCATCTATTTAGACTACAGCCAAGTGATTAAAGCTCTTTAGGATGTGTCTATTTTCTAGGAAAACTCAGATGTTGGTGTCCTGTATTAATGTTTTTTCTGCTGTTTTCAACCCTGTCAGGCAAACCCCCCATTTATTACATAAGTTTAAGTCAAAACTACCTACTTCTTTTTATCATCAAACTCAATTATGATGAGTGTGAAGAAAGTTCTTTCTACAGCCTGAAGATGACCTTGCTCCAAAAGGCTGAAGAGATGGCTAGATGTTCAGGGCATCTAGCTAGGTACCCAGTGGCACTATTTGCAGTCTAAGTCACTGACACCCAAAAAATACCTACAGCACACCTGAAACACTGTACCATACCCTAATCAGAAGTACTGCCTTGCCCCCACCGCTCAGGATTAAGATGATGGATAGTACTTCATGTTTACAAGGACTGATTTTTTTTTTTTTTAAAGATGCAATCAACTATGCGGACAACTCTCCCCACCCACGCTTCATGAGGTACTGAGAGTTCTCAGGCGATACAAAAGCACGCCGATATTCCTACGTTAGCAAAGCTCTAACAGAAAATCGTACTGCTGCCTGCGTGCTGCCAGCTTCTCTATTTAAATGCTGTCACAAATCCGAAGCAGTTTAAAGTTTCAAGGAACGTGACTTATTTAACGAAACGCGAGGAGCCATAACAAGGAGCAGGCAAACGGCTTTCCGCGCAGCTGGCGGCACCTCGGACCCCTCAGGCAAGCGAGGCGCGGAGGGACGCGTGCCTCGGGGCCCTAGGCGCTCCACGCCAGGGCCGCTGAGGGCCCCTCCAGCTCCGCTCCCCTCCCGCGGGGCCGAGAGCGCCGGGGGACGGGCACCCCCCGCGGACCCCCGGCAGCCCCGCCGCCAAAGGCGCTCGGGCAGCGCCGGCGGCGGCCCGCCCTCACCTTGACGATGCCCTTGATGTAGCCGTGCCTCTCGGCGAAGTCGACGGCGCGGAGCTTGGCCGGGCCCTTCCTGTGCTTCACGTGGGCGCGGAAGACGGAGCCCGCGCCCTTCCTCTGGCCCCGGATCACGCGGCCCATGGCGCCCTGCGGGCAGAGGGCCGTTAGCAGCGCCGCCGCGAGCGACGGCACCCCTCCTCCTCCCCCCCCTCGCAGCCGTTAACACCAGGCCGCGACCCCCGCCCCCCCGCGCGCAGCGACCCGCCCCCCCCCGCCCGCGCGGGGGGAAGACGCCGGGCAGAGCCGGGGCAGAGCCGGGGCGGGCGGCAGCGGCGGGCGAGGGGCGGATGGCGGCGGATGGGGGCGGCGGCGGCGGCCGCATTCCTACCTCCGCTCCGGTCTCGCTGGGAAAGAAGGAAGCGCCGACGTCACCGCGGCGCCAAGACCCTTCCGGCGCGACGAGGGCAGGCGGCAGTCGCGCCGACGTGACGTTACGCCGCTGCCGGGCAACCGAGCTCTCGCGGTTCCTGCGAGGGGGTGGAGCAGAGCGCGGGAGCCGCCCCGCCCCGCCAGTGACGTTAGGGCGGGGCAGTGACGTCAGGGAGGAGGGTGTCCGTGGGGCTGCCGTCCCCGGAGCCGGTAAGGCTCCGCCCGCCGCCTCCCGGGGCAGGCGGGTCCCCTCGGCCGCGCGGTTCGCGCCAGCCCCGGGCCGGGGCGTCCTCAGTTCCCCCCCGAGTCGACCCGGATTGACCCGGCGGCGCCGGGCGTGAGGCGGCCTGGCCCAGGGCGGCCGCGGCAACAGGGCGCCGGGCGGGTTTGCTTGACGCGCCCGCCCGGGGAGCCCCGTCTGGGCACTGCCGCCCTGCGGGCGTTGTCTCGGCCGCGGCAGAGAGGCCCCATAGAGGAGGGGGGTGGCTCCCCCCGCCCTCCTCCCCCAACCGACAGGCCCCGGTCCAGGCGGGAGCCCGGAGCGGTTGCCCGGCCCGGGGCAGGCCGGCCGGTGAGGGCGGCTTCTCGGTAGCTTGTAACGCCGTTTGACGCAGCTCTGACGGGCTGGGGAAGAACTGCCACCGCACTCTGGTCAAGGGTCTCACAGTTCATCGCTCCGCTTCTTCGGGGTGTTCTTGAGGCAATTGCTGTGTAAAAATTGGGACGGCTGATAGCCTCGTGCCTGGAGACCTCGCATAAACAACCAAGTTCCCCGAGCCAAGAGCCATTCCTAAAATAATACCAAAACCTTTATTAATTAGCCAGACCGAAGATGCTGTTTGCAGGAAGAGGCTCCTTGACTGATTATATTTTTTTAAGATACTGTGTCGTGCAGTGCAACAGCTGCAGATTTCAGGCTAGGAAGTGACTGAAGATAAAAACCCAGCAGCTGCTTTAAGATGCCTTTGCCAGATTTTTTCAATATTAATTAGGGCATAACTGAGAGATACTGCAAAGCAGAGGTAATCATCTTAGTGTTCCTAATCAACTTGTGCTATGCCCTGGAAGGGAAAATGAAAAGTGCCTTAACTTCTTTAACAGTCCACTAGCTTTTCAGCATCAGAGGCCCTTCTTCCCGAAGAGGTCAGGGCTGATGACCCAATTCACTAGAGATGGACTATTTGACTTTAGATTGACTCACTGGAAATTAGGAAAAGTTCATCAGTGTAGGCCCATATATGCAATTGTTCTCCTTGCCTTGAACTGACAAGAACCTAAGCATCCACCCTTTCTTGATAGATAAGCTTTCCCACGTCAGTCTTCCCAGGACAGATGGAAGTCACACCCCTCATTGTGGGCAAAAAATCCTAATACTAAGGGCTCTGAGTCACGATCCTTGTCAGATTCAGCCACCACAGGTAAAGAGATTGGCACAGCCAGCCGTCCACTCTGCCCATCTGCCGGAGGTTACTGTGTCTCCAACAAACAGCCGGTGTGTCAGCTTCTCAGCCTGAGCCCTGTTTGACGTGTTACAGCTCGACGTATTATGACAAACTTATTTTGATTTACATTGATGAGCTGAATGTGACTATCTAGAGACTTTGACCTATGGTTCCTGTTGGCTTCAGTTGTGGGGACAGGAGCGTTATTAGTTTTTGCTACTAAATCTGACAAGAATCGGAGCCTTAAGGAACTATCTGAATTTCCAAATAATGCCCATATAACCAGCAAATGACATTGGTCACTCCTCTTTCATGTTCTTAGTAAGAACTTAGTAATGAATTATGTAAGAAGGTAAGTTGTTGTGTAATGATTTAGTACACATTCATTTTATCATCCTGTATCAACTATACTTTGTATTCATTTTATTATTATTTAATTCATGGTGCAGTCTTGCATACTGCTGTCACCATCTGTGAAGCTGCAACCTCTCGGTTATATTGTGGGCTTGGCCAGCCGCCTCGCTGCTCAGGTATCGCTGCAACACGGAGGGTAAGGCTGAAACCGGAATAATCCCTTGCTCCTCCCTACCAGCTTTTTGGATGTTCTGAATATTGTTAGAAATGTCCGTACCGTAACAGTGTGAAGAGTTCTGAGATGAACATCGCAGCAGATGCTGTTTCAGCCTTTCCTCCCAGTAATGCTGAATGGTTATTACACATTTGTATCACCTCAGGCTGTGTTTATGTGTACCTCTGGATCAGAGCATGCTGCGTGCCCAAGGGATTCCAGTGCCGGTATCATCCAAGCCGGCTCTTAAGTGTTTTTCCACCAGAGAAAACCAGGAGGAGGCTGGGAATAGTATGCACCTAGGTCTCATCTCTACATGCACTCATGATTTCCTTAGGGATGCAAAACCCTGAAAGCCTCCCAAGTTTTCTAGTCTTGACGGAGTTTGGGAATCAGAGAAGACATGCAAATAGATGACAGAACTGCATCAATGATGATGTAACTTCATAATTGATTTCTCCTGCTATAAGAGACAACGTTAGCTAAACACTTTCATCATCAAGGAATAACAGCATTGTATTACCTGACCCAGCCAAGCACGGACTGAACTCACAATAAGGTTAAATATTTTGTTTCGTTGTGCCTTCAAAATTTCCTGGATCCAAAGAAATGTAAGGAAGTAGTTTACATCTGATTGCAATTAAAAAATACTGTCCAGGGTTTGTCAGAACAGTGTTGCTATGGGTCATGCCCTTCGAATCTTGGTGCTGAAGAAATACAAGTTCTGGGTACTACCAACGACCACTATTCTGTTAAACTTTTAGGAGGCAGAGGCAGTGCYGTGGTTTGAAACAAGGCTGTTTCCCTCCTCACTAAGCCCCTGGGCTGACGTTGTCTCCCCAGAACCCATTCGCGGGGGATTTCGCTGGGTGAGGAGGCGGTGGCAGTGGCAGAGGTACAGCAGGACAAGCCCATGCTGTACAACACAGCCCCCTGAGACACGGGGCTACTGATAGTACAGCAAAAGCATTGCTCACCAAAACAGGTATTGCCTGGCACTGCCTACCAACAGCACCACTGTGCAGCTGCTGTTCTCTGGTGCAGCTTCGAGTCCTGAGATTTTGGCCTTCAGGACATCATCTCTGGTGACTGCAGCTGCTTTGGCTTAAGATGTCACTGCCTTTACCGGCCACCCTGCCTCTCTGCCAGGAGTTACAGCTGCGTGGGAAGAGGAGCGGAGGCAGGGCCAGCGTGCTGGATTTCCCTGGCCGAGGCCTCTTTTTCCACCAGAACTCAGGCTGCGCTGGAGCTGGGGGAACTGGCTCATCTGCTGGAGGGTTCTCCGAGACCTGGCAGCAAGCACAGGGACGTCCTGATAACCTGGGCGTGCCCTGCACGTCTGCACAGATCAACTCTGCTGTATGAGGGCCAGAGGTCTAAGGCTCTCGGGAAGCCTTGGCCTCGGCGTGCATGCAGTGGGCCTCCTAGACACACACACACACAGAAATCTGGATGGAAGTCTGATGGTGCTAGGCAAAATAGGGTATGTTTCCAAAGCACAGCTGCTGCACATCACAGCCTGATATTTTGGCAGCAACTTCGTTCTTTGGCTGCTTAAACTACAACACTCAGCTGAGGCGGCTGAGGCATGGCCCCACATCCTTGCTACCAGGGCAGTAACATCCAGTGGCGGGGAAGCACCCACACTGCTGGGGAAGGCCAGGTCTTAGATCACCATAGCTACTTCCACGAGTCTGTCAGAGCCCTTCCTCACGCATCTCCCCGTGGCTGGCAAATTAGCTGGGATAATGCAGAAAGGATAAAAACTACTGCCCTGATTCTGGAAGGGTTTTGGCGGAGTCATGGATACACTGCTGCAAATGCAGCACGCTACTTGTATGGTGGGAACAAGTCAAGGGTGTGTTGCCTTAATTAATCCTTTCATGACAGTCACAGGCTAATTTGCTAAAGGTTAATTGCACTGTAAATAGCAAAAGGGGTGGTGTTCTGCTTGCAACAGATGGCAGCCACCAAGAAATTTTGATGACATTGCTGTTTGGAGAGGGGGAAGAAGCAGCAAGGTTTCTCTAGGACCCCACCTTGAGAAGGGAACTGAGAAGAAGGGAAACCCCTAACTCTATCTGTGCATCTTTTGAAAGGGAAGGAAATAAAGGATGGCTATAAGATTCATATGAGTGTTTCCTCTCTGGGAGTGGTATGCTACAATGAAAATAATCCCGACCTCCTTCAGGTGGGCACATATCTCTGTTTATGGTCTTGCTGGCCTCTCTGGGGCTTTGCATAGCATTAGGAACCGACATGTGGGCTGCAGCGTCATAGTTCCAGTCTGCAAAAATAACATACCTGCTAATCCTGAGCAAACACACTCAGGGCAATCCTATTACCGCAGGCTGCTGCTCCCAGAGCAGGGCACAAGGGGTGCAAGTCACCTGCTGCCACTGAGGCAAAGGAAGGGCCACGGAAAGGAGCCACCTCATAGACTGTCGAAGGGCAGAAAAACTCCCTGGACTCTGAGGGAACGTCCTGGGCCTGCACTGCCCTCCCTGTATCTAAAAGCAAAGGAGCCCTTGTGAGGATCCCCTCACAGCAGCTCCCCCATATCACCCTCAGCATCTTGGTGAGGCACAGGCCACTCATCTGTATTCAACTCTTCTGGCTTGTCAGAGGAGACAAAAATCCCTCTGCTGAGACACCACAGGCCTCCATTCCAGTGACTGCTCCCAAAATAAATACCTTTGCTCTCTTCAGAGGAATTTCTCATGAAAGGACCAGCTTCTGTTTGCTGTCTTGAAATGAATGTTCTCCCTCAACTGTACCCAGCTCCCTGCTCCCCAGCCTGGCTCATTCCTAAACCCTGGAGAGGGCTCCAGGAAAATTACTTGAGCTTTCCCTTCTGCTCTTGCATGAAGCAGATGAGGTCTCTGGCCTCGTGACAACCACTTAATCATAATTAAATTGTAGCTCTTCTCTAAACCTTCCCTGTAGATATAGCACTGGGTGACCTGGAAGGAAACCTTACTCTTTACAGGGTTTCCTGTGTTTGCAGATCATAATTTGCAAGGCAAAAATGTACGTAGGAAAATCCTTGCCAATTATCTAATCTGCACACTCAGCCTGTGCTTACTTTTGAGTTACTGCTTTCATGCATCAGCACAAGAGAAGGAACTGGCATCCCTCTCACTTGGTAATACTCGGCATTCACTGGGCTTACAAAGGTGTGGCAAAGACATTGCCCATGGGGCACAAGAGACTCCGGCTGTGCCAGGGCAGATTTTATCACAGAAGCACGCAGGTAAGATTGGAACTGTGCGCAGAGGAAAGGATGCCAATTGGGTGACTCTGCTTTCTTACCCAAAAGGGAGCTGACTTCTGCATAGCCAAGCCTCTCCAGGAGGGTAGGGGTTTGCAAGCATTTTATGTTATCTGCCATCTAATGACAGTCTGGATTCCTTGTGAGAGGGCAGACCCAGAGCTGCAGAGGTGGAAAGTCCCAGTCAAAACAAAGCAATTTACACTTCACAGATGGGTTTAGCAATGCTTATTAATTAGGTTCTGGTGACCTCTAGAGGCCTTTAGCCCAAAGCACCTGGTTTCTGAGGATCTTTCCTGTTCCAGAACAACGAGCACAAGAGTTCTGCTTTATTTTAGTTTCAAACCAAGATTAACTTTAGCCTTAATTTTAGCCTTCCCATTTTGCAAGAAATTTGCTTTGTGCATTGTCAGGTAAGAGAGGAACTATTTCTCTTCCTTCATTATCTCTAACGATATATTCAACTAATCACTGATCCTGGAAAAACTGCCCTATCTGGTGAGATAATCTGGTTGCTTACATGTATGTAAGTTATGTGTGCTTAAGATACAGGCATTACACGTGCATTAAGATGTCTTTGCAGAACACAGCCTTCGTGGACTTTGTGGACTCTCTTGCAAGGGAGCGCTCAAATACTGTGCTAGTCCTCTTGGACTGGAGTATGACCATGTTTTCTGAAAAATTCTTTTCAGCTGCAATTGGCAACCCACCAGATTCAGAGCCAAGCGACACTGTATGTGGGAAAATTACCTTCTACCTCTATTGTAAAACAATAATAAAATCACCTGCAGAGAAGAGTGATGCAAGAAAATATCTAAGAAAAAATGTGTTGTTTCAGTTATACATCTGGATCAGCTTTTTTTCTTAATGAGATAAATAATAGGGGCAGCTGATGGAGAAGGGGAGAAATCCACTGAGCTAATTTTCTTTCCTCTTGAGCAGCTGAGATACGGGATTGAAACTGTACCGAGGAATTAAGAGAATTGGAAGGAGAGATGGAAGAGCAGTGAGACACTGCCCAGAGAGATATTGGGGAGTTAACCGAGAGAGGCTTACAGCCATAGAGAAGCTTAGCAAGAAACAGATAGAAAAGCTGGAGGAGGTGAAACATATCTGCAGCAATGCACAGCTCAAAAAACTCTTTAGCAAACTTGCAATCTTACAGGGATGTGTGGGAGACCTCCTCAAGGCTTCTAATTTAAGAGCACCCAGCTGTACTTCCAGATTTAGTTATTAGTTGTTTTTCCTACCCAACCTCCCAAAAAATTGTTTTTCTCTTTGCATTTCCTAATGGACCTCCTACCAACACTTTAAGGGCAGCATTTGTTTGGTGACAACATCCCTGGAGGCTACAGCCAGGGTAGTTTGTGCATCCAGCTTAGAAACCAAATACAATAGCACAGGATTTTCTCTTGCTTGATAGATGTGACCCATAAGAGAGGAGAAACGTAAATGTTTTGGTATTTTTTGTTTTCTTATGGCATAATGATAGATGACCTTTTTTTGAAAGAAAATGTCATTATTTTCTTGTGGGTTGTTTTTTTTTTCCCATAATCTCTTGCTTTGTTCTTGCTCTTTTTTGCCATGTAGGCAATAGAGCTGAAGAGATTTCATGCCTCAAAACAGAAAGGAATCCTGAGCTACTGAGGGGAATTAAAAATGGAGTAAGGAGGAAAGATTTAAGAAAGGATTTTAGAAGAATTTTTATTCAGACTGTGTAAAAACTCTTCTGAGATTGTTTGAATCAAAACTCCTGAGAAACACATGGGATCTTTAACATGCGGTTAAAGATCTGCATTCTCTTGTATCTTCTAATTGCAGCCTACAAAACTAATTTGATTTTGTTGGTCCTCCGAGAAGTCCTCTAGCAAAAGAAGGCTGGGGGTGGGGGGAACCTCTCTTTTTTGATATTTGTGAGATAAAAAGAAAACCAAGCTCTAAGACCACTTGCATAAATTTTGTAAAGCATTATGAAGTAAAAAAAAAAAAAAAAAAAAGGCATTTCTTTTGTAGCTACCAAGAAATGCTGGCTCTATATAGTGCACAAGCATTTTTAATTTACACAAATTTGTTGGCTGGTTACTTTTGATCAATAGTATAACAGTGCTAATCAGAAAATGACAGGTACTTTTCATGTGGACTTTTTCTGGGTAAAACCTTTTGAACTTTTCTAATTTCTTAACCAAAAATGAGAAAAAAATATTGCTCCTACCTTTTCTCCAGATACTGTTTTTCCTTCCTTTTTCAGAGATAAAATAGGAGAAAGAGTAAAAGGAAAGATGGGAAAAAGAAAACAAACATAAAATGGGAAAATAGAGAAGTGAAACTGCTCCTCCCTCCAAGTAACTGTTGGCTTTTTTCATTAAATATGCCATTACATTTAAGATTTCCATTTCCAAATGGAAAAAATGTGACTGGCTCCAAATATAAGAACAATGCTTGAGGGCAGGCCTAAAGAGAGCAATAAATCAGAGCAGAAAATATTTTGCTTGGGGAGCACATCATGATTAGAACATAAATAATCCTCTTTTCTTCTATATGCAACATAAAATAAACACAGCTGTGTGCACAGGCGCACGCTCATACACAGACACACGTCTCGGCCCCATTACCACAGGGCAGTTCTCTGACGGCACGAGAGGTGAAGGGTTATGACAGAGGGGTCGGTGACATGGTGTCTGCTGAAAATCTCAATAAAATAGAGTAGCGGAGCCAAGCACGCAGAGAGCATTCAGAGATGTCACCGGGAGGAAGCAACCCCTTGGCTGCTGGCCAACAGGAAACTATGTGTACCAGCCTCTACAATAAAATAGTACTTATTTCTTAGTAATTGTGACAGTCCCAAAATATTTGCTTCTCTGTGGCAGGATCACATAATGGAGGGTGGCCTTCAATTGGGGCTGTGCTGAGAGAGAGGCTTGCCGGGGTGCGTGTCTACTCCGAGCTCTACTCCAGAGCTCAGGATCGCTGCACAAACCATGCATAGGTTGCCTGTGAAGGTTAGATGCTCGTATGGGGCTGATTTCAAGCACAATATCTGGGGCTCCAGACCCTTCTACCTGACCTGGGCTCTCAGGAGCCTGTTGCTAGCACACAGCAAATTTGAGGCTCACGCTGCCGAATCTGGGCTCGTTGCAGGGGCTACGCACAGACCCACCTCATGGCCTATGGGAGAGAGGTTGCTCTCTGGGTTGGGCAAATCCAAAGCACTGCAGGTGCTGCAGATGTGCTCGCGCACACCCACAGCACCCTGTGCCTTCCCAGTTCTCACCCCAGTCTCAAGTACAAGATTTGTTTTCTCCCTTTTGGGTCCTCTCACTGGCCTTCCAGAGTTTGGCCTCCCAACAGGCATGGTATTATTCTTCCTTGTCCACCTGAACATCTCCATAGTAACTTTTAGCACCAGAAATGAAAAGAGAGTTTTCTTCATTAAAGACCCCTGAGGAAAGGTAGCTTCAGTGTCTTCAGGGACGCTTCCAAAATCCAGCAAAGGTAGACCTGGGGTGAGCCACACAAGTGGGAGCGATGCTGGGGCAACCGCTTTCTTTACCAGTCCCGAGGAAGTTCCAAGATTAAAACAATTCAATTCAAAGCGAGTCTGAGGCATCTAGAGGGATCCTGGGTGAGCCAAAGCTCTTTTGCAGGGAGAAAAGCAAACTCATACACCTTCCAGCAGAACTTGCTAGGATCTGTGTGGCAATTTCCTCCCTCTTAGATCTTCCAGTGAATTTTTCCATGGCAGGGATAATCCAACCTAATCACTTCCATTTGACACAGTTTAATCACCACCTTCCTGAAATGGAGTTAATAGGTGCTTAATGCTAACCAGCAAAGCGAGGAGGATGGTTCATAAAAGATCTCGAAAATCACTCTACAGTTCCTAACGCACTCAATTTTTGTCTTTTAAGTCATTCACCAGAGTTGGTAACTTCTGAGGCCTAAACCACAATACATCTTGAGCTCACTAAGCTAAAAATACTGACTCGCCAGTGACAGAATACTAATGAATCCTCCACAGGAAAACTAATCCGTCATTTCCCTCCCCACAGGAACACACGCAAGTGGCTAAATATCTGAAGATTTTGTACAGCCTCTCTGCCTGTAACATTGTACGCTGAGATCTTGATTCAGGTACTGTAGGCATGTATTTTCTTTCTTTCAAGATTTGTTTTTGGCTTATTATTCCATATCTGTCATCCTGCAACAGCACTAATTTTAATTTTACTTTGCAAGCATGACAGCATTCATAAATAGAGCCTATGCTTTTGAGATGGTTTTGGTTTTACTCTTAGATATATGTCAGGGAGCAGCAGGAGCGGGGCTGCTCCATGCAGCAGGATGAGCCGGGAGCCCCGGGTAGCCCCGAGGCAGGCAGTGCCCTCACCGCCACGGTGCAGACCCAGGCGTGGTACTCCTGGACCAGGGGGTGCCGGGGTGGGGGTCCCAGGTCAGACTCCTCAGGGTGACTCAGGCATATTAGTGCACTCAGGGCCCCAGTGATCCCACAGCAGGACAGCAGTACTGTCCTAGTTAAAGCTGAAGACTGCTTCTTCCTTTAGACTATTCTATGTTCTCTAAAATTCACATCTGTCATGTTGTCTTGAAATCTCCTGTAAGAGAGGGAATAATGTTGATACATCATTTGAGCTGGGGTTGTCAAGTTACAGCCACCTCTTCCTCCTTCTCCTCTCCTCCTTCCTTCAAAAAGGTAATTTTACGCATATTTCCTTGTTCTCCTTTGAGTGACAACATTTGTAACCATCGCACTGTGGTGACACGTGCACTCCGGGTGTGTGAGCTTGGCTAACTGTACATATAGGGTACCACACACTTGGTGCTAAGAGCATGAGGGGGAATGTGCACCGAGTTCACCTCCACTCCCTCTTGAGATGGAGTTTCTTGCTGCAGCAAAACCATTGCTTCTTAGCAACTTCATGCATTTGTCGCCTAATTAGACCAAAAGTTGTTCTTCTCCCTTCCCTGCTACCTGTTGGGACCCCTTTTTTGGCCTGTGGATTTTCTTTTCCATTTCATTACTGCTTATTTTTTATTTAATTGTTTGTTTGTTTAGGCTTTAAACATGGATCTTTGAAATAGTAAAGACACTTAATGCCTTCACTGCCTGGAAAAATCTCACATCCCAGGGTTGGGGCCTAAGTTGTTGGACTTAACACTGCAACAGTCTCAATTGCCTGTTGTCTTCTCATCTCTCACTGACGGTACCATCATCCTCTCTGCCTTCAACACCAAGCTCACCCGCTGTTCTTCTACTGAGAAAAGGACCTTGGCATCATCTGTGGGTAGAGTGCATTTGCTCTGTTCAACCTCGTCATTAGCATTAGGGGTGATTGGGATTCAGTGTTCACACAGATATCATACCAGGAGGACTTTGTTCATGCCCCAGTCAGAGGCAAGTATCACAGAAGAGCTGGCAGTCTTCCTATCAGGTACAGCTCCTGGCTCCTTGCTACTGGAAACTTATTCATTCATGGCAGTGTGGTAGTTTAAAGCAGAGGCTCAAATAGCAGATGCTTATCGTAC
Source organism: Oceanodroma leucorhoa (assembly GCA_030449065.1). Lineage (NCBI taxonomy): Eukaryota > Metazoa > Chordata > Aves > Procellariiformes > Oceanodroma > Oceanodroma leucorhoa. The sequence continues at coordinate 3,044,305 of JASVER010000046.1, read as the reverse complement.
CACCCTAAGACCCCTTGTGTAATACTCCTGTGTTCCCCAAAACCAGTGAGGCTGAAGACGGACTCAGGGGCAGCTCGAGGACTTGTGCCAGCTGTGCATTCTCACCAAGAGGATCGTTGCCAAGGAATGGGAGGCAGTGGAGGTGCCCAGGGAGGCTGGGCTCTGATAGGTGTCAATCTTGAAAAACGACTATTTAATAAATAAATAAACAAGACATTATATCCCCACAAGCATTGTTAGCAGAGAAGCAGGTTGCTTGCGAAGTCTCACTGCCATCTACCATGTGAAGATGGTCTATATTTAATCCTTTGAAACTTCCCAAATAAGAATTCTTTTAACATGAACTGAAACCTCTGACCACCATAAAATACATGGCAAGGTTACATGTCCCCGCTTCCTCCTTGTTGCCGCAATACAGCCTTCATACTTCTGTGTTTGAATCATCAGGTTTCCAATGCTAACACCCAGTCTCCAGCAGCGTTACTACACAGTAGGGAAACAGAACACGTGTCAGACAAAACCTGACAAAGCAACACTTGGATTTAGGTCAGGCACAGCAAACAGGAGTTACTTGTACGCTATACCTGGCTCCCATTCAAACACGGAGCCTGATGAATTCACACTAGCCCAGACATGCAGAATGGTATCTCCCTTTTTCCTTTCCAGAGAGATTTCTTTTCAGACAGTACCTTCGGCTCCTCGTTTCTGTACCCTCACAACTACTGTTCAGCTAGACTGCCTGACTGCTGGCCATCCCCATGGCAAGCAGACACACTTGTGTTGCTCCTACTATTAACACAAACTGCAGAATTCACTGCTGACACGGGGTGTGTTTGAACCATGAAGATACACGTGTACCTCTCTTCTTACTGCAAGCGCAGTGCTGCCAGCATGCTGCTACTCACCCACCGTTACCATTCAATACTGCCACAACTACTGTCATAAAGCAGGCAGCAGACAGTGCTGAAACTCCAACTGCACATCCTAAACCATCCGGATTGTCTAGCTTGGCCTCCTGCATAACTCTGACCAAGAAATCCTCTGCTGGACCTAATACCTTATGATGGACTATCAAGACTCACAGGACATGCAGCCTTCATTTGATGACGCCCAAGATGGCAAATTCACCTTTCATCCTGATGGTCTTTTAGCTTCCGTCTCTTGCCCCACTGTTTCTTGATCCCTTCTCATTTTCCCCTGGCTGCTATCACTTCCTGGTCGTAGAAGCAGACTTAGTTTCTGTTCCAGAATTGGCAAAGGCTTTTAACTCTGCATTTTAGTCTGGTTTTGTAGAGGTTGCAGTTTGTAATACCTCAACTCCTCATCACTGGTTGTTGGAGTTCAATTTTGTCCTTCCTGTCTTCTGGACCAGCTCGAGGCTCCTTAGTGCAGCTCACTCTGCAGTAATGAAGTTATGGACAATTGTTACAAATATTTTGATTAATACAAGTATTATTATTTCATAATAAATGCATGATGAGTTTACACATTTATAGGGATTATCTTTACTTATGTTTTATGTTCAAAATAGAAAAGTACAAATATCACAAACACATAAAATATGCTGAATTTAGCCATAAAGTATTTCTCAACTTTGCCAATTTCTGATGGAAAAGAGATTAAATCAGACTGAGAATTTAGTAACCTCACCTACAAATTTAAGACTGATTTGGTGGTAGGAGATCACGTAGATACTGGTGGTTTCTATGGGATCACTTGGATTAGGTGGCACCTTGAGTACTTTTTCAGGCTGTACTAGAAACCAATTTAGCATGGCTCTATTTGTTCTTCAGCTTATACTTGAAGTTTAACATGTATACGCCTCAATCTTGAAACGATTTTCAATGTTTCTATTGAAAACATATGTGAGCTAGGCACAGTCAACCGTGGTATGATTTCTCTGAGACGTATCTTAAGCTCTGGGATTGCTGAAAAGCTTTCAGGCTGTTCTGAAGGGAAACACACAGCTCCTCTCTACGGCACATGTCCCCCTCGGCTTCTGCACCTGCATGCGGGTCTGGAAGGCCAACTTCATAGAATGCAATAACTCTTGTCCTCCCGATTTCTCTCTGCTTGGTGCTTCAGAACAGTTAATTAGTGTGGGTTTTCTTCACATCGCTAATTCTATGTTGGCTCTCACATGCTTGGGCATCCCCTCTGTAGCAGCCAGAGTAAATTTCCAGCCCTGGTATTTTCAGAGCACGTCCAGAATTCTGGAATGGGGTGGTGAATTTGAACCCTAATGGTTCCTGCGTGCTGTAATTGTTGATTTGGACATACTCGCTACTTGCCTTTTCTACCTTAATTGTGTATTTGTATAAAAATTAAGAATCCTAGTGGATATTTTTAGTTCAGGTTCCAGGGACTTCGTCTTCTTCTTAAGGGTTTAGATGGGGAACTCTGAGTTCTTTGTTAGCCAGTGCATTGTCTGTACTGTTGCCATACGTTAAAGGAGCCGGAATAAAATTGGCGCAATATCCAGTTTCACTCAAATGAGGTTGTTGAGCAGGATCCAGAAGATCTGTATCCACAGAGGGCAAACACAGTATTTAAACAGAAACAAAGCCTGTGATTTATTTCATTATTTACTAAGTGCTGTCATGGTGCTCAGTACTATATAAACATTCTCTGCCCCGGGTTATTAATACTACCAGGCACAAGCAGGTTCACGACTCAAAACACCTTACATGAAGTATTCCCAGAACAAAAGCTTTAAGGACAAGTTAAAAGGACAAGTTATCCATAGGGGACTCATGTTAATGAAACTTCAGACTTCAAAAACAGCTACGTGTTCCAGTAAGAAGATACTCGCATTTGAGGACCTAAGCCTCTACCTGTCCCCGTATAACTACCCCTCACTGACTGTTGCTATAATACATTTCTGCCCTGTTGAGTGTGTGAGTGGGGCCAGTCTGGTCTTTTTGTTGTATGATAAGGAACATCCCCTCTCCAACAAATATGGAGAACTAGCAGGAGATCAGATTTTGGGGGTTACACTACATAATGATCCCATATTTAAGAAGAACAAGAAGGTTTTGGTCTTTAGACTGCTCAGCTCTGGGAATGCTAGGGAGTCACTGCAGGGTCCCCAGCCTGTGTCATGAGTGGGTGGACAGTAAAATGGAAAATGTCATCCTGGAGGAAAGGCAGTATGAAAGGACTGTTAAAGGGCATGTCTTTAACTCTTATAGAAGGACTAAAAGAGTCAAGCTATTTGGAGGCATGCTGGCAGAAGGAGGAGTGTTTTACTTAAAGATAACTTAAACACATAATAAAATCTTGAGAAAGGCTGGGAAAATTGTACTTTTACCTAAACATATCAGGTTGAAATAACCCCAAAGGCATAGGATTCCTTGATGAAAACATCAGTGAGTATAAAAAAATGTGTCTGCATGCTTAGGTCAGGGAAGATTTTATCTTATGTAAGGCCACTTAAAAAACAGAGCTCTCACAAGCATTACAAATTACTCTGGGCCCATGAAAATCATCCTGGTTTTAATTACAGCATTAAAGACAAATCCACGAAGTTATAAGTTCTGCTGGCATGGCAAGCAATCATTATAAATCTGGACAAGGGATCACACAGAAATTGTAAATAATGACTGTGAGAGTTTTCAGTACTAGCTATTTTTGTCTTTAGAAATGTTTTTCATTTGAAAAAAGTCATTAGCACTTGTGCTCAGCCAAAACTTGCTCATAAGACTAACCAGGATTTCTTAACATAAACTGTTCTTAAAAGGATACTGTCAACTCCCAGCCAGTCAGTTTTTCAGAAGAATTTATAGATGTTTCTGTACGTGAATCCCTGGGGAAATGCCTGTCCTTGTGTCACAGTACTTYACCTTTTTTTTCAGTACTTTACCTTGCCCTGTTGCAGCATCAAAGGCTCAACACAAGCTCAGGGAACCAGAAAATAGGGAGGAAGCAGTGAAACTGAGAGCCTGGAAAACACTGCCAAAAGCTGAAAATAAGCCAGGGGAGCTAAACGAAGAACTGAAAAGGTGTATCTCCTTTTTTCAATTTTCAGTTCCAGGAATTGTTTGGAAAAGAGAGAAAAATGTCAGATAATGATGTCCCTGTAATTTAACGTTTAATTACAGCCAATACTGCAATAAAAAGAGGAAAGACGGACAAAATGAAAATTCTCTTCTGATATTAAGATGAATTAAAAAAGAAAAAGATTTTTAAAAAGACAAAAGTTCAGCCAAAGCAAGAGTGCAGCATGTTGTGGAACAGTCATACAATACAGTTCCTCTGTCTTGGCACTTTAAAACCAAGGTTTGTTACGAATATTGTGATCCAATGCCAGGATGAGTTGCTGGAGATGATAGTTACACTGACTTCAGTGGGTACTGTGGGCCAAACTGGGAGAGGAGTCCCTCAGATCATCAGAGAAGAGTTGTACAAGTCTGTAATGCATTTTATTATATTACACTTGTTTCAGCAGCCCTATCCTGCCAGTGGGATTTGCGTAGCTGGGCCCTTCTTCTTGCAGGGACCCTAAATGATAGCAACAAAAATCTTCAGTAAGGATGACACCAGGAGGTTGTGGCCTGAGATGGTGGAACAACGTATCAGTTGAACAGGATGGAAAGTCCTCTAAAGCTAAAGCTGCTAGAGTTTAAACTACACTGCTTCTGCCAGGTTTATCTCAGTACTAGTCACATAATTAGTAAAACATCAGAAAAAAGCCTCTGACTTTCTGATTCTAGCTATACTGTTATTTTTGCTTGGAGTGCGACAAGGATAACTGCGTGTTTATCCAACTTTTGGTGATGACTTCTGGGAAAGTTATTTGTGAAGATGGAAAATCCCTAACTCTTCCTGTTTGTTGGAACAGAGTCTAGATGCCTGGAAATTTGTGACTGACTAGACAGAAACTTGTACAGTTAGACCTGTGTAAATAAGGAGCATTAACTATTACCATGTCCTGATAAGTGAGAATTCACACCATTAAAATACCACCCAAGAATCAGTTCCTATGCAAGTGGAAGGCAGAGGTGGGTGAAGAGGTAGAACTGCTGACAGTGGGGCGGATACATCTGCTGTGTAATCCTTTCCCTTCTCCTAGCCCCTTTTTAGCAACTTCCTTGTCAGAATTCAAACACTGCTGCCCTGCTTCTGGTGCTAGATTTGCATGAACATGAATCCTACTGCGACCTTCGTCTGGCCTTTTCTCACCTTCTGCATTTGCTTGAGAAGGGCTGCAAGGAGAGCCCTAAAAAACAGCCACTGCAAGCCCCTGCCCAGTCCAACACCAGCTTTGCTCCAGATGAAGAGGTTTGGATCTGGTAATCCAGATCATCCACGCAAGATGAATTTCATGCATAAATGAGCATGCATATGAGCCTCTCATTACAGGCTCCTACCATGTAACTTTAGCTGTCTAACTTTAGACAACAAGTAGGCAGAAGCACCCTTTGGAGTGTGCTTGTGTCTCCTGCTGACTCAGCAGGATGACTAACCTCCTCACTGGTGCCTACAGTCAGGCTGGGCATGTTCCCCCTCTCACTGTGCCAGACCCTCACTAGGCAGTTTTCCATATACAGCAGGCAACTCACGTGCTACACATACATCACTCATGGTGTCTGCTGATATCTTAAGACACAATTATAAAATAGTTATTCGGAAATGGCAGAGTTTCTTAAAAAGACAGCCTAAGTTAAAGCTTGGGATACAACTCTTCTCCTCTGCTTTCTTCTTTCCATTTGTCTCCTCAGCAGCTCTCCTTGTTGTCTAGCATTTGGCACTGCTGTAAAAGTCGCTGTGCCAGAGTGTTTCAAAAAATAAGATAACCTTCTGCTGTGTTTTATACTGGGCCCATTCATGAAGACCAGAACTTTCTATCCTGCAATGGCAAAGAGTTAATATCCCTGAGATATTCTACTATTCTACAGCTGTAAAAAAGAAGCCAAATCAAACCTAAAAGAATTTAGTATGGAAAACATATTCCAGCTTTAATGACACACTGGGATTTTGTTTAGGTTTCTTTATTACTATGAGTCATAGCATGTAAACTTCACATGCAGTTACTGAAGTCATGTGTCTGCCTTATTTTAGCTTTGGAAACAGCAGCAATGCCAACATCCTTTGTTGCCTTTGAGGAGGGACTTGAGAAGTCCCAAAAGACAACAATGTTATGGTACCCTAATAAGCAATATGTGTTGCTTTTTCACCCTTTGGCTAGAAAATACAGGGGTAGATTCTCTAGATGAGCCCTCCCCACATTAAGTCTTCCTATAAACACCCTCCCATTGCTAATGCTGGCTCAACTCCACTGGTGTCAGCAACGATGGGATTCCCATCATTTGGGATGGTCTGACAAAAGGATGTCTCGTTCTGTATCTATCTGGCCTCCCTTAAACAGAAGTGAGCCATACACAAGTAAAATCAGCAGAGCTCTGTTACTACTGGTAGTTCCACTGCTACTTTTATTACTGGAGCTGTACTGATGAGAAATTCCTTCAGAAGGGCTAGGGTGAACGGAGTCCAAAACCACCTCCCCACCCCTCTCCTTACCTCTCAGCTAGGCCCTACAGAGGACAAACTAAGCAGAGAGATTTCCACTGTTCTTATTCATCAGGTGAGTTTCCTGCAGTGCACCTCTGCAGTCCTCCAAAGAGACTCACAGAGAGAGAGGGGTGGAAAGGAGACAGAAGACTTCCTTGGTTCAGTAAGTGCAATGCCCATTCTTGTAGGTATAAAAGGGCAGCATGCAGTCATCTATATAAAGAATGTTCTTCAGATGGGTTATGTATAACTCCCTGATGGCAAGGGTATCAAATGAAGGTTGAACATCAGAGACCTTTAGGCTATTACGAAATATGACTCATGGATTAGTTAACTGCCTGTCAGATTTTCCATTATGAAACTTTAACCACAGCCCGTATCTGCACAGCACCAACACCTGTAAAAGTACAAACAAACAAACAAGTGGTTATGTATGCATTTGCACTGAAGTGGGTCAGGAGATGTGCTATGGTATCAAGAGAACCTTTTTCCTTAATTACAAACTATTAACTAAGGAATAAAAATTAGGGTGGGGGAGGGGAAGAAAATTCTATGGTAGTAAAAAAGATGGTTTTGAAGTACATATTTTCCAAAGATTCTGCAAGATAAATCTTTATAGTTTGACTGTATCAGATGAATCCAACCTAAAAGTCCCTCTCTGCAGAATATCGTTATTTTAGCCATGACGAGCATCAGTGCTTCCTAATCCAAGCATTTGGTTTTCCAACTCCACATGTTGGCATGAGCAGAAGTGAAAAAGCAACTATCCCTGTTCTGAAAAATGATTATTTAAATACTAAACTAAAAAATAAGGATTTTTTTAATTTTTATTTTGAAAATCAGTAAGAAGATTCAGCCATTTGGTGGAAGACCCTCGTATGTCTCTCAGCAGTCATTACCTTCGGCTGTTTTGAGGTGGCTGTAAATTCAAAAAGGCAGAAGGTGTGCTCTGAAAATTCACCACAGGAAGTGGGGCTTTTGACCTGTGCGTCACCAGTTTAATGGACTCCACAGGTGAGATTCAGCTCGCCTAATTTTAGATGTCTACAGTGTCTATCTCTACATCTGAGCCTGTTGCCCCATAGGCACTTTAAAGGCATGTCTTATCTGATCTATTTTAAATATCTACCTTAGGATGAGATGATTCATGACCTCAGAGTGTCTTTTTCTCCGCTGCGGCTGTAATAGGGGCCTGAGGTGAGCAGCTTGGCTGGAGAGCCTTCCATGTAGCCATCTACAGCTGATTAGATGAACCCTACCTGAATGCTCTGCCTCCACAAGGCTGGTAATTTATGTGAAATGAGTTGATTAACACTGTTCATTGCTAGTGCAATGTTTTATCTGTATCACAAAAACACTACCACATCTGGCACAAATGAATCCTAGCAGGCTGAAACAGCCTAGAGGCTATTGATTAAAGAGGAAATCTGAATCACTTACATAAATTTCATCACTACGTTATCTTCTTGCCTCTAGAGATATTCCAGATCACAAGTTAGGTATGGAGTTCTCACTACACCTACAACTGTAGTATCTAATCTGTGAAGACAGAAGTCTCTTATTCCATGCCTGTTAGTCCAGCTCATTTCAAAAACACTGTATTCATTTAAATGTTAAACTGCTGCTCTACTGGAAGTTCAGAAGATATGAACTGTAAGGCACAATGAAAAACAGTTTAGTCTCAAGAAGTGAAGTCTGAAGAGAGGGAAAATAGCAGTACACAAATACATAAAAAATAACTGCAAAGAGGAAGGAAATAAACTACTCTTCCTGTTTACAATGAATAGGCTAAAAAGTGAGGAGCTTGTAGTACAAGGAGACTTAAGTTACTTCAAAGTGAGGTGGCATGCAACAACAAGCTGTGCAGCCACTTCTTGGAGCTGAACAGCAGCATCGTGCCATCTTTTAGACAAAGGGGAACTCAACAGGAGATGCTGTCTCACAGACAGGCAGCAGCAGCTCCTGCTTCCCTGCAGGCACTGAGCTGGCTGCCTCCGAAAGGGGTGGGAGGGTTACAGCTCCACCGCGCCTGTGGGCCTCTGAAAGGAGCTGGGAGCCCTTGGCTCGCTAAGCAGCTTTTCAGTCTCAGCATGAAGCAGGGGTTCCTAGCGCACAGCTGAGGAGCGGTGGCTGTGGTGACACGATGGCAGCCTGGTGCCCTGCCTCTTAGGAGAGCCCAGTTGCTACTGGGGTTGGGAACCCTCCCCCAGTTTGGGGATGCGGTTGATGTTCTGGAGGTCCAGTCCGGTGAGCATTCATCCAGAGTGTACGGATACATTTAGTCTTAAGGCAGCGTGATGGACTAGATGTCTCAAACCCCCTTTACCTTCTATGATTTGTAAGTGGTAAGGGTGCAATGTGCAAACTGAAGCCTGAGCTAACCCTCTTAAAATGGCATGGGCCAGAGCTCCAGCTGCGTGACCTGCACTGCTGACCAAAGCCAGTAAAAGGGACAGGGTGGTCTTTGAAGAACCCATCTAGAAAGAAGACTCTCTTCTCCTGACATAAATTTCTTATGGATCTTTCTCTGCTGCCATCACAAGAGATACGACAAAGATTATGCAGCTGGGTGCTCCTATATACTACTCCTTGTTCCTCTGTAGGAAATACTGTTGTGACACTGTATCAACAATGTAAAAAACATCCCTCTGTGTGTGTGGGAGAACAGGGACCTTAAGGAGGAGAAAGTGATTTTATTTAAAATAAAAACTAAAACAAAACAGGTTTCACTCACCCATGTTCAGAGTCTCCCACTCACAAGTGCAACCACCAGGCAGCAGGTCAGCATGTTCAAGCCATCCATCCAAAATCCAGGCAACATGAAGATTGTGCCCAGATAATAGGTCCAGGATCTGTTGTGATGCCATGGAGAACAAGGGATGCCAGCTATCAAGTCCTCCTCATGTCTCCTGGGTTATTCTTGGGTTGCTGACCATGCACAGGGTTTGGATATCTTTCTGTATCTTTGTGGAGCTGGCAGTATCTCCATCCTGTCCCAACTCTGGCAGTCATCAGGACTAATCACTTTGTCTCCAGATCTGAGCATCTTGTGAACAGCAGATAGATGCCCTGCGGTCTTGATGACCTGCCAATCCAGGTGTCACTAACACAGGCCATCCAGAGGGTCCTTCCCCTGCTGAGCGCTCCTGGTGGTGCCTCCACACCCAGGCCTTCCCACTCCTTCCCTGTTCACACCTATATGAACCTTTGTACCACACTGGTTCCATTCCCTTGCGGTTGCTCGAGATCCTTCACTGGCCAAGGGACAAACCTCATCCGTACTCAACAGCAACAGTGAGGGAACTAGGAAGGTGTGCCTTTCTCTTGAAGACCAGTATTGTGTTTGGTTCATTTGCCCCTCAGGCATTATGACTTAGGTCTTTTAGTTCCTGGCAGGGCACAGCAAGGGCAGTGAGGACAGTGGCTGCGGCCACTGCAGTGTCGCTGGGGCAGGGGCTGATGGCCCTGCATGGCTGACATGGGGTCCTGGGCTGTAGGCAGGGTGGGGGGAGCCCCGGGGGGCTGACATGGGGTCCTGGGCCATGGTGGGGGGAGCAGTCAGGCCTCGTGGTGTCTTCAGGTCCCTGACAATCCCATGGGCATTTTTGAGCTGTCATCACCCTAGTGATTTTGTCAGTGACCCTCCAGAGGTTTTTCAAAGACGACTCTAATGTGACATAAAAGTTACATTTGGTATTTAGAAATGGTAATTGGAAGAGAAAAGGTTTACAGAAACCAAAGTGAGAAGCATTAGTGCCTTCTTCAAAGTATAATACTAATGCTGCTTAATATAGGAGCCATCTTGACTAGGTGCCTATTTGGATTTAGGCAATTACTAGCTTACCAGTTCAAACCAGTTCGCAATGAGAATGTACAGCACCCAAGATTTACTGATGTGCCTTCTTCGTTTCTTCTTGCTACTATAAGTGTCTCTTCTTTTGTTTTCACCTTCTGTTACTTTGAGCTTGTCTACAAGAGAAAGAAACGCTCATAAAATTGCAATCCGCTTGTAAACCAATACAGTTAACTCCAGGCATTCATGCAGTGTTCAAAGAGGGGCAGTAGACAGATATGCATGACTTTTTCCTATCGGGCAAGATCATACTATAATGTTTTTTGGCAAAGGGCTACATTTTTAATACCTGTAGGAATGCAGTGGCAGACAACACCTTGCACAGAGGCAGCAGTCCCTACTCCTGCTCTCTGAGTGCTGCGGACTAGGCTGCCTTGGGTAGGAAAAAGGCAGTTGCTGCAGTGTGAAGCAGCCTGCTTCACAGCACGTGTCAGAACTTAATCGCAGCAGAGGCTGCTGCTTTGGTGGGACTAGCTGACTGGTGGTGTGTTACCTCTGTCCAGCAGATTGTGGCTCCTGCTGAGGTCAAGACCATGCCCCTAACCTTTCTTCCCATTTGGAGGACACAATCTGCAGAAGAAGCTTCTGGACTCTCTTTGTTCTGGTGTAGGAAAATTTATTGCTTTGCAAGTTCTTCCTGTTCCTAATTGACCTGATCTAACCTGAAATAAGCCATTTGTATTCCTGCAAAGGAATACCAGGGTATCCACATGGCCTTTTGCCCAGGTTTAACATAATTTCTTTAAAGCAAACTGCAAATTAATAGTAGTGCAACTTTCCTGTGCAGGCAAGCCCTTAATCTAATTGGAACATGGAAAACAGCATTTGAGAAGACACAGAGGTGCATAAGCTTGGGGAGTGAGAGAGGGAGGCAATGTAATTTGGAGTCCAGTGGGGAGGATGGAGCGATCTGAATGCAAAGACAGAAAAGTGATTAAGGTTTTTCAAATCCAAGCTAGCAAGGAATCTAGGGATATGAAAAATAGAGCCCGACTCAGAACTTTTCAATGTTCATTGAACTGTCATGTTCCTTCCATTCGTTCTTCCACTTGGGACAACAACCCTTGCCATTTCAGTCAAAAAACACTCTCCCTTCCATCCCCTATAACCCTGAGCCACGGAAAAAGCCCAACGTGGTTCTGACAGTGCACAAGCTGAAGCATACAGTTACTGCTGCCTCTAAGTATCAGTATTTACTACTTCAAAATCTCTCTCTCACTTAACAAGGAGTACTAGCAACCTTGGGCATTCCTCAGATAGCTGAGGCCACTGCTGCTTAACCGGAACACTCCTGGCAGTTGCACCATGTTGCACAATCACCACCTGCAAAGGTCAGAGCTTGCCAGCTGTTCACACCTGGCGGCAGGAGTCAAAGCCTTGAAACCCCAGGACGTATCTGCCCCATCCCTTATGTGCAGTGTGGCCAGGGCAAATCCTCCACAGCCAAGAGAGGTGCATGACAGAGTGAGGGACTCACTGGCAATAGCAAGCATATTTAGCTGGGACGTGGGCTGGAGGCTGAGTGTGAGGGGCTGGATATTTCATCAGGCTCTGCTCTGGGTCGTAGCTAGTAGCAGCAATCCCTGCTAGGCTGGACTGAGGACAGCCTTCTTCAGACCACAGGGCAGTGACTTCAGTAGCCTGTCAGCTGTGTACACGGGGGCTCAGGGAGGAGATCGGGCGAGTGAGGCAAGCCTCTCCCGCTGCAGTACTACCTCGCTCTGGACCCAGGCCAGCGAGGCGGCCCCAGTGACGCACCAGGCCAGTCCTTTCTTGGGTCAGGCACGTAACTTTGTAGGCTCACAGCAAGCAGCATGGGTGTATCTTTGCTAGTCTGCTTACTCTTGCCTCGAAAGGGGACTTACTCCAAGACCCAACAAGAGCCACATAGGAAGGGAGTGCCATTAGGAACTATTCACCTACAGCAAAGAGCTAAAACTAACTAGTTCTTGTCTTGTCTCCCATCCCTTTGTCCCTATTCTTGTTCCCCTCTGCTGTCATTTCAGTGGCAGCCTTGGGCAGCACTCACGTCACCGGCTCCTGGGCCCTGACCCCAGCTCAAGAAGTATCTCCTGTGTGAAATTCATGGACTCATTCTTCCCTGTGTCTGATCCTAGTGTAACAGAAGAAATAAGGACAAAACTATGCTTGTACTTCCTCAATTCCCACAGAAGCCTGTGACTACTTGATCTTGTCACTAAACCATTACAGAAAAGAAAAAGAGGACTTCATTAATGAAAAAAAAAAAGAGAAGCCTTGAGTGCTGTCTCAGATAAGAACTAGCATATGTTTGAAATGGCCAAATCCTCTCTGTGTATCCCTATTCTAGAGTCATAGCTTATAAAACCTTCTGATTCTGTCTCTCCTTTCTGTAAAGAGTCTCTGCTTTCTGTAAACAGTCTTTTGTGGCTTTTCAGGACAAGATGTGAATGTCTTTGAAGTTTTCAAACATGCTCCAGGCATCTTTTCAGAGAATCATCATGAATCTGCTCTTCATCAAGGCCTCCCCAATCAATTATGTACATTCTATCAGCCTCTACCAGTCTGGGAGTGTGAAGGAACAAGGGAAGGGGAACCGGCAAGGCTTGGGTGGCAATACACTAGTCAAAGAACAGAGGAGCTCTTAATCAGATTGCCTTTTAATTCTTCATGTAAGTTAAAGGCATAATGTCCTCTCTAAGACTTAGGGTAGAGGTGTACTTAGCATAGGCAATGACAGAACAAAGTGTTGCAGCGTAGTGGAAAATTTTGTAAATATTCTGTCACATGCTGTCCAGGCAGTTTAATAATCATATTTTTATTATTAGCAACTTCCTTTATTCCTTACAGTAAGATTTTGTATCAAAACAGAGACAAAAGGACCCAAACCAGAAAGCCAGCTGTGCACATTTTGGCTAAAATACCTAATGTAATTCTACAGGCAACAGAAAACTCTGCCCAGATTTTCCTTGAGATTCCCCGCTGACTCCCATGGTTTGTGTAATGAGCACCCCAGTGCATTCCTTCCCTGAGAAAATATGGGTGCGCATCCTGTGCTCTTCTGTTCTGCTCCTGCCTACCCGGAGGAGGAGGCTGCGGTTCTGCACAGGCTTCAGCAGCAGCAGCGTTGGCTGTAGCAGCTCCGAGCCCCTGACTTCCCTGCCTGGAGCTAGTTACCCTTGCTCTTGTGGGACTGGCATAGGCATTTGTGTAGCCACCCCGAACAGACTAAAGGACTTATCCAGGTGAAAAATAACACCCTCTCCCCATCGGYTTATTTGAGAGGCTGAAATGAGCTGGGGGTGCTGAGTGAGGACTGCATAAGCTGGCAATGCCAGTGAAAGAAATGCCTGGCTTAACTGCACCGGCTTTGCCCTGCACACTGAGATAACGGATGTATGGTGGGAAATATTCGCTAAATTGAAGAAACTCATTGACTATGAACCAATATCCCACAGGCATTTCTCTGGGCAGAGAGTTGACTTAGGCAAGTTTTTTTTCTACCCCTATGAACAGACAGCATTATTTTAAACTCAGAWCAGTTCCTTCATTCACTGCACAGACTGGCATCACTAACAGCTATACTGGGACAGCCAAGGGGACACCTTGAGGACAGGAACAAATGGCAAGTGCTGGGAACTGCCTACACCAGTACTGCCACTGAGAGAAATGTCTGAAGAATGACAGCCTCCCAAATGTGAGGAACCTGGGAAGGTGATCTAATGCAACAGGCCTGGTTTTGTTTTGAAGTTAGAGGAAGGGTGCCAGCTTTAAAAATGCCTTTTCATTTTATTCTGCCATATAAATTGCTTTTACATACATTATTCTAAAACTTATCCATTGGTGCAAAGAGTTTTGTAGCCACTGCTGTAGGGAAATGCAGACTTTGTAGTGAAGGCTTCACTAACAGTAYATCAATGGTTACATGTGGTTCTTCTTTTCATGTTATGCCTCCAAATCAGTAAGACTCTGCCTTTTGATGCCTAAAAATGTCCCCAAAAATTTGGRAACTGACCAGATGCAGCATTTAGAAATTATGCTGTTAAAGACAGATCTACACTGTTGACTAAAGGCTGTTTCTCAGTCCCTTTGCTAATTCATGGCTGGAGAACATTAACTTTATATTGCCCTGCCAGCTTGCAATATGAAAGACTTGCAAAAGTATGGTATGTGGTCTTAGTCTCATAGCTAGCTCTGTAGAACAAGAAACAAGTTTTCAGTACTGCAACCTGAGAATTATATCCATGGTAGGATTTATTTTTTATCACACTCTGGATTTCAGGGCCTAAGTCTGAGTTGCCTTACCATTAGTAAAATACCTCCTTCCCTTAGAAGTAAGCCCATAGTTCTGTAAGATGGGAAATTTGCTTGTTAAGATGTCTAGTACCATATGACCTGTCGATAGTCTCGAAACAGATAAGGACACTCGTGTATGCAAGGCCAGTGTCTATCAGCTTTGGGCAAAAAAATTCTAAAAGGCAGCTACAACTTCATAAACAGTGTTGACTTTACAACCCACACTGCTTGGTGGCAGTCGGGGATACTGCTTTCCTCTTGCACAGCAACGACCTCCTCAATACTCAGAAAGCTGTATCTCTAGCTATTTTGAGGCTAACAGCGTAGCCTTTCAGAACTACCAGATGAGGCTCTGCAGGTGAGGGAATAGCAGATTTGGGAATCCTGCTAGGATTTAAGAACTGAGTGTCCAAGCATCTAGCAGTGTCAGGTTTTAAGCAGTTTTGTTTGAGTCCATCAGCAAAACCTTACTGAGCTTAACAGACAGTGAGCAGGACTTGTGAGGACTCCAGTRTTGGCTTAATGCTTGACTCAAGTACTCATTAGCTGCTCAACTTCCTCCAGCAAATTGTCTCTGAGTCAGCTGCAGGAGAATAAAAAGTGAAACTGAGAATACATGGTCCTGCCTAATGCAGATGGTAACTTAATAACAAAGGGAAAACTGACTCCCCTAAGCAATGGGAGCACTTGCGTGCCTGCAGCAGAAGACTCCAACTTTCTAATTTGTTCTGCCTTGGGTGGACTGCCTGGAAGCACACTGCCAGCGTGACACAGTATGACACACACAGGCCCCTCTACTAACCTGTCACGGAGGCAAGTGGGCTTTCCTGACTGCAGGACCAGGAATTAAATTACTGTGATACTTCTAAAACATGTACAGTGAAGAAGGCTTAATTAATGTCATATCCTACTGCATATGAATTATATCAAACAATGCTCTTGTTTACAAAAGCACTGCAGACATTGTRGGGATGTAAACATTGCAGAATTGTTCAGAATTTAGAATTGTCYGCAAAGTTGTAAGATGAAAAGGAATTCAAAGATTTATTTGAAATTTGCTTTCAAAAAAACCAAAATTTGGGCCTCAGTCCAGTAACAGCTTTTTTAAAAATATAGAATCTTTTTTTTTCTTTTAACTGTCAGGCAGCCTTGGTGAACACACCTGCAAGCATTTAAATGATATAAACAGGTGCACCTGGGGAAGAAATACAAGTATAAATCTTTAACTCTGGAGCTGTAGTTGGCTAAGGAAGCATTATGGAGGAYCAAAGCAGAAGAATGGTAAATGTTTTGTTTAAGGACAGACCCTATCCTGTACAGAACTGGCTGTTTTTTCTGTGAGAAGGAGTTTGTGTTGCTCATTTAAGCATTTGTTTGTGGGTGTTGTAGGGCTTAATTTCTGGAATGGAAGGACTTTGGCCCTAGAGCTCCAACTTTAAGGGCAGCTATGTGAAAGAACYCTGTGTTCAGGAAAAACTAGATAAAGATAGGTGTTTTTATGTGTGAGTACTGTGGAGAAGTTTTGTCTTGCTTTTAAATCCCACAGTGAACCTAGCTATCCTTCTGGAGTATGACTCTTCCTCATACTTTCTTGTTGGAAGAGGCAGGAGCCCAAGGAGGAGGGAAATGGAGGAGTAATTGCTATGTGTGGATCAAGGACAACCAAACCCCATGTTATTTTCCTTGTGACTTAACAGCCTCAGAGGTATCCTGATTCTGTAAGCAGTTTGTCAGTACTTTTACTGACCCAGATTCAAGGAAATGGCTCTAGTATTTTCTGTGTCAGCAAGCTGTGATGTAATGGAAGGGTATGGGGATTTTTCTCTTTTTTGAAAAGTGATAGGTAAGTTAATGCTTATTATTTCATTGGCATTTTACAGGCTAACAGTAAACATAAGCCCTAATGAGTCCTAGGTGGGGGCTTTTTGTGGATATTAACGGATAGCTTGGTAAAACTGTCACTACAGGGAAAATACTGGTGACCTTTGGCATCGATTTGGGGAGAAAGATGATGAATGTCTGTAATAACTAGTGTTGACCACCACCACCAGTGTTTGGGGTGGGTGGCTCACAGTGATGTGCTGCTGGACAGTAGGCACAGTGGATCATTTTGTAGCCCTGTAGGTACAGCCAGAGCCACAAGTTAATGTGCCTGCACCCATGTTGAAGGCAGCTGTCCTGTGATGGTCCAGAGCGAGTGAGAGGGGCTGTCTGGAAAAGGGTGAGGGGACAGAACCTCTCRGGAAGGATGCAGAAACTAATGCCAAGATGCACAGTGGGGCCTGTAAAGGGAAGGAGCCCGMGTTCCTGCCTGGAAAAGGCACGGTGTAGGGACCTCTGTGTGTGTGTGGGGAAGCAGGAGGCTGGGGTATTTTTGGGTGAAGCAGCCCCCAGTCCCTCCCCCGCTGAYCGTAGTCCCAGCTCCCGCTCTAGGTGACACTCAAGCCGGGCGGGCCCCACAGCGCGCCACTAGTAGCGCCCTCCTCCTTCCCTCGCCGCGCCCGAGTCCCGCACCGCGGGCTCGCCGCGCCTCCATTAGGACCTACGCCACTGTGCCAGGGCAAGCGAACAAGATGGCGGCGGGCGCCGGCCGGGCCGCCCACGTGACCTAGAATCCGACTCCTTCTAGAGACATCTCAGCCGCGCGCGCGACGGGGGCCGGCGGGGCGCTCTCGCGAGCACGCCGAACAAAAGGAGAGGGCGGCGGGGTAGGGGGGCCCGCGATCTCGCGAGACCTCGGGGCCGTTCTCCCCCCTGCGGAGAGGCGGGCGGGGGCGGAGAGCGGGCCGCCCTAGGGGGGGAAACCTCGCGGTATCGCCAGCAARGCCCGGGAGACCCAGCGGGTGCTGCGCGGGCCCGGAGCCCGAAGTCTCGCGACACCTCTGGAGCGCCCTTCACCGAGGGCTGAACTGCGGAGACCAGCGCAGGTCTCGCGATAGCCCTCCCCCGCTTCCCCGCCGGCGCAGCGCGGTCGGTTTTTCTCGCGATAGCGCTGCGCAGGTGGAGGGGGAAGGGAGCGCGCGGGCAGGGGCGGTAGCGTGCGCGCTGAAGTCAGCGCGCGCCGGCGGGGGGGCGGGGACTATATAAAGACCGGGGCCGAGGCGGGGGGGGCTCAGTCAGGAAAGCGATTCGTAGTGAACGAGCGGCAGCAGCGGCGAGTTCCCAGCCCGGCGAATCTGAATTTCTCGAGGCGGAGCGGGACACCCCGAGACGATCTCTCGTTATGAGTCATGTGGCGGTGGAAAATGCCCTCAGTCTAGACCAGCAGGTGAGGGACGGGCCGCGGAATGCAGGGGGTCGGCAGGCCKCTCCGTTAACCAGAGCGCGGCGGCGGGCGGGACGGGAGGAGAGGCGCGGAGGAGGCTCCGAGTGCGTGGGGTAGGGATGGTCGAGCGTGGGACTTCTTTCGCTTCTCGGTCCCCGATGGTTGCGTCGTGATTTCCCCCCCCCTTCCCTCCCCCCCCGTGCGTTTTTTTT
>JASVER010000046.1:2815207-3025167 GCA_030449065.1 Oceanodroma leucorhoa | reverse complement strand
CCCCTCCGGTAGCACGTGACGGGTGCCGACTGCCGGATTAGCTGGGCGGCTGCGGCTGCTCCCTGCTGCGCCGAAAATCCCAACCCGCAGTGCCGGCTGCACCGCCGCACTGAGATGGCGGCCGCGCCGGGTTTCGTCGCTGCGCCATCTCCGAGATCAGAGTTTGGCAAGTGTTGCCCCCACGGTGGACACGGTGGGAGTCCAGTGCGAGAAGATTTATGCATCATTTCTGTGGACTGCTCCTGGAGAGCCACTTTTACCTAGTAGAGAGTCTTTGTTTACTGTTCAAATAAGAATCATCCTTTAGCCTCATGTTGATGGTTGGATCAACTAAAGAGATCAGATTTTAAGTGGTAGATTTAAAGAGGATGATACGAGGCCTGCCATGGGAGAATTTTTCAGGAATTGTAGTGTTGTGAATGGCAGCACGCACAACTGAACATCTAGAAGGACAGCGCGTTGGGATCTTTGCTTTGGATTGATTCAGGTCATATTGGAAGACATTTCTGTGTAATTGGTCTTGCATAAAACTTAATTGTATTTAAACACGTCTTGTTATTTCCAAATAAGTTTCTAATCTTGCTGTGCAGGCGAACAACTGTAATAAGCTGGTGTTCAAGCTTTGTGAGTTGCCCACTGCCTTCTGCTGACATGAGTCCGTACTGTGTTTGACCTGAAATATCTGGGGGGTTACATGTTAGTAGTGCCTGAACTGAAATACTTTTTAGTAGACTTTACTGGGAGACTGAAGGCTGTAAATGAAGTTTTAGAAAAGCAAACTAAAAATTTGCTGAAGTAATTGTAGGACAAAGTCGCCTGATGTTTTGTGAACGGTAGCTGCCTCAAACATGAAGACTTTAATGTCTCAGTAGTGTTAATACAGTGTGAAGAAATAACTGAGTCTCTACAAGTGAAGTGCCCGACTGAATTGGTCGTATTTGGGCTGTAGTCTCTGTAGACCTAAAAATGACATTGATCTTAATCAGAATGCACTTGAGTGGACTGAAAAACTATTTTAAATGGCTGTTTAGCCTGCATATAGTGTGTGAAGCAGAAGTCTGTAGTATTTGGTTTGGTGGGTGTAAGATACTGTTTTGGCTTGCTGCCCCTGTAGTGCATGTTTATTGGTGGATATGAAGACACTTGAAGATRGTGTAGCCTTGAGAACTAACTGTGGTTTTGGTTCTCCTCTACAGGAGATATAACTGACACTATAAACAAATTCCTTTGCAGCGGTAACTTGTCAGAACACTTCTTGCTCTTGATAAGCAAAAGGTCTTTTTGTATCTTAGTATAAATTCATGATACAACATGTTGATACTTGTTTTATTTTTTCTAGTTTTCTGGTCTAGACTTGAATTCCTCAGACTCTCAGAGTGAAGGAAGCTCTTCAAGCAGTAAGTACCTGCAAGTTCTCAAGCTTACAGACACAGTTTTAGAAATAAGGGGCTTGTAGCTGTGAAAAGTAATTTCTGAAGCAAAGATTCACAGAGGCTGATGGGGAAATTCAGGAGATTGCTAGTTATGCCTGCTTTGAAAATGCTGTATACTTTAGGTAGGAGCACTTCATTTAGCAGTGATATATGCCCTGTGTAAATTTCTTAAGTACTTAACTAACTYGAGAGAACTTAAGTGTTCCAATTTTGTCCCAGATTTTCTGTTGCCTCTAGTCAAACAGCTGAGGCCACTGAGTGTAGTAGGAATGTGATGATCTGTCTTCTCAAAACATCCAGCTAGAGCTGTAATGTTTGAAGGTAAAAGTTTTAATAGTTAACTGTACTAATCCTAATGCACTGAGTAGAAACTGCGTTCTCTGGCATGCAAGGCTTAAGTGCATTAAGAAGAGAGGGAAATCTTCCAGGAATGCACATTCAGCTTGTGCCTGGTACATTCTGATTCATGTTGCTTAGCAGACAGATGCTTCTGGATTGTAAATGGAGAATGCTATTCAGAGGCAATTATGTGTGGCTTCTGGTTTGATCTGAACTGATAGGGATGGTTGAATTTACGGGGAAGGAAAAATACTAGTAGTAATAGTACTGTGAGTGCCAGTACTTGAGTGACATAGTGAAAATCTTACTGTTCAAATATCTGGCACCAGGTTRAGCCATAATGAGTTCTAGGAAGACAGGCTTTCATCACAGACACTGTAACATCCATAAAGAGCGTGTATGACTTGGTCAAAAAAATAGCAACACATCTGTGCCTCAAAAAAAAAAGAAAGCTGCTACCTAAATGAGTATGCAAGAACTTAATCTTCACTGTGTTGGTCCTCTGAGAGAAGGATATTAAGTGCTCTGTTAAAGGACTCTTGTTTAAAGATACTGTAAGAGGCTGTAAAGCTTGTGAGGCAGATGACTTTTGGAAAGACTAGTATCGCAAAAGGTGCTAACACTGCCATCTTGTAACACTACTTTTCTTTTGTCCTTTAGAAGGCCGATACATTCCTCCTCACTTACGGAACAGGGAAGCTTCAAAACAGGGTATGTATCAGAAATACAGTGGCAGCACTTGTAACTGGTTCATGGCCTACTTCTGAATCTCTAGGAACAGACTATTAAAGGCTTTGACAGTACTGTTAAAGGTGATTATACAGACTGACTGTTCTGTGCAAAACACTGCAACTTAATCTGCTTTTAGTGTGCTATTCTTGGTTCTTTCACCAGGTTATATTCTAAGCTCAAGTTTAGTATCTGACTGGCAAAATGTCTTCTATATCTCATTAAGCAACTAACTGTGACTGAAGCAAGATGGAGTCTCTCATCTTAACTTGACTAGCTCTGTAGTCTTGAGTATCAATTTTAACAGATTTTGGGAGCACCGGTTTTTCTGCTAGCGACTGTGATGTGGAACTTGTAGTAACTTGTTGTTTAATATGAACAAATACCGCAGTTTCACTTTGTAAATGGATGTTTTATTTGCTCTTAASTAGGGAGCATGAGAAACAAAACAGAGTTGTTGTCCTTGTTCAGCTGCTTGTAGTTTTTATGGAAGTCCACAAGAGTACTTGCGGAAGGAAATACGGGTTGCTGGTGCATGGAACATGAAATAAATCACTGGTGTTGGTCGTAGGTTTACACAGGGGAGTTTGTGCTGAGAAATGGCCTTTAGAAAATTAAGTGCAAGATACAAACAAAAAGATGAGATGACGATAAAGGAGAAAATTTTGTGGAGTTCTTCAGTGAAGCAAATCATGACCTTTATTTGCAAGATAGAAAGACTGCAGATACTGCAGCATGCATTATCATCATGTTTAATGACTTGTTTAGATACAAGAGAAGAATTTCCTCTAACACTTACTGGAATGGAGGAACTAAAATACTTTCTGCTACGCTACAACTTAAGGAAGGCTTAAAGCTCATCTGTTTCTAAAGCAGTGGACTTGCAAGAGGACTCCTTCTGTTAGGAGTGGGTGGGAGGAGAATATTGAATTATATGCTGATATATCTCATAGCTATGAAATTTTAAATTTGACTAGATGAAAAATGCTCCACCCCAGTTTTCTGCTGTTTGAAGAAACAGATCAGTCTGTTTTTTGTCTTGCCTTTGCATATGTCCAAGCTAGTGTGTTGTKATGTTTGGTGGTTCCCCCCACCCCCAAAAGAAGCATGGCCTAAAGCACCAAATGATGAACAGCCTGTTAGGAGAGCTGAATATTTTGGGGAAAGTAGAGGGACTGGTTGGCAGCTCAGTGCTCTTGAAGTTCCCGATCACATTAACCTTAAATGTGAGCAGTCTTTCAAGAAATCGACTAGCKAACTCTGAGAGGAATGTGCAGGTTTCTCAACTTCAAGCAGGAAACAACTTAAAGTTGGCTTGTGGATATTTGCTGTTTATAGATTTGCTTTCCCTATATGGTAATTTGTACTAAACTCCAGTTTAATCTTTGGGGATATTGGATATGGAGGGATACCTTAGTCGTAACTGTGAGTTCATATCATGACCTGTTACATATAGGACTGTCACTTGTTTTTTCTGTGCAAGACCAGAGTTCAAACATTGCAGTGTACATGTGATCATGTTTGTCTTTTCTGGGGGCTTCAAGCTTCACCTTGCAAAAAGGTAAACAAGTCATGAAACTTAAGTTTGACACATGGCTTGTTCAGTTAGTAGAACACAGGCTGCCAACTTTTCCCTGGTAAACCTAACGTTTCAAAACTTCTTTTAACCTGTTTGAGTACTGTATCACTAGACTCCTCATGGCTCCCTGTGACAAGGTTTATGATGGCTAAATGGAAAAGCTACGATTCCAGTTCAGGCCCCTACTGAGAAGCAAAGTGGATATCAGTACAGTGATGTAAAGCCGAGCTATTTTGTAGTATGATTTGAAGTCTGTTGCACAGTTCTACTTTCACAAAAGTAATGTTTGCTTCTGTTATTTACAACTACATGTTTGCTTCTTTTGCTTTGTTGAAACTGTTCTGTATATTGGCTTCTCCTTGGAATCTTTAGCAAAAGATTTTTCAAGGTCTAGACGTTAGCAAGCAACAGGCAAAAGAGACCTTGGATAATAGTGGTATTTGAGCATGTAACAAAACTCTTGATGCAGCCTTACAAGTGCAGTAACCTGATAAAATTTTTGTTGATGTAAAAATCAGTTAAACTACTTGGTAGAACTGTATTTCAGTAATCCAGTAGAGTTGTCTTGCTCACATACCATGACCTTACGGACTTCTGTGAAAGTTAATTAACTATTACTGCATTCAAAAACTTGAAAAAAAGAAAAAAATATTTTCCTCCTGTGTGTTGTTCCCTTRGACATGCTCTAGAAATAGTGTATAGTTTTTAGCTTGGGGTTCTCACTTTCCTCTGTAGCTGATGATGGTATAGTAATTCATGGATGCTATTAAAGTTGCACAATGGGCTTACTTGCAGCTAAGTAAGAAATTGCTTAAGGCAGTGGACTTAATATTTCAACAATAGCTGTTCTTTGTATTCATGAAGAGCTGAGCATCTTCTGTGATTTCAATAGGTATTGACAGGGGAAGCACACTAAGGGATCTAGAGTATTTCTGTTTAAAACTCCTACAGTGCTTTTGTCAGCTTACTCTTTCWATACACCTGCAGACCTGTCCCTATTGTAATACTAATCTGTTAGCTTTGTGCATGGAAACARGACAGTACAGAACTGCAAGAAATAAGAGCATGCATAAAAATAGGTCCTTAGGTTAGTTAATGGCAGTTCTGTTTTTCAGCTGTCAAAGCTACAGTATGCAGGGCTGCCTGGTCTAAAGTGTCTTCCTTCCATGAGCTTGACTTGATAACACTAAAGCTTGTTGTCATGTCATTTTCTTGTTAAACTTCCTGGAAGCTGCTCTTGGATATTTAAAGTCTAATCTGATCTATAGTAGATGAAGGAATAGCTGTTAGAACTTATCTTAAGGGTCTTTTCCAACCTTAAGGACTCTACTATTCTGTTTTTCCGATCTTTAAAAAACTGATGATTGCTGCTGCATGTGGCAGCTTTTCAAGTAAGTTGACAATGATTAGTGTTAAAGCATTATAAAATGCAAATTAAAATCCTAATTGACGATAAGCATTGCCAATTCTACCACTCTTCATAGGTGCAAGAACTACTACCCTTACTGCTCTGAGTGTTCATTAACTTACTGAACTCCAGATTCAGCCCTCTGGTGAGAAATATGTGCTGGATGGATCTACACAGGTTTTTACTTAAAACAAACAAAAAAAAMCCCCAAAAAAACCCAGCCTAGATGTTTAGATGTTCTGAAGAATTCCTTGATAATTCTTACGGTCTCGTGATCATTCTCTTCACTTTAGAGAAGTCAATCTATGGTCTGTTATGGGTTATCTCAGTGCATTTGCTTTTCATTTTCATTTGCCATGTATTGTTCCAAATCATGTCTTCTGTTAGCTGGTTACTTAGAATTGACTTGTATGGCCTGGACCTCTGTTGTTCTATGCTAATCCACAAGTAAAATGAAACTAGGAATACCAAACTGAAAATGGAATTAATGACCCTCATTGTCAAGCAGGGAATGTATATATGTATTTGTTAAAGACTTGGTCTAGAAGTTGCTGCACTACTTTAAATAAAAGTATGGCAAAGTAGCAGCTTCAGCAACTAGTGTAGTAACAAGCTAGATGAGTAAGCTTACTTTGTGTGCTATTTGGAGTATAAAATTTTGATTCCTTTCTAGAACTTTTCAGACTTGGTAGAAGATCTTAATGTAGTACAGAGTCAGCCCAATTTTTTCACTAATGAGAAACTACATCTGGATCTTCCTGAAGATTGCTTTGTCAGTACCACTACTGTTAGATCCCTTGGCAGGATGACATACCCTAGTATTTTTAGTGTGGTTTGAAAGTTACTCGTACTAAAATCTGGATTTAGATGCTTTCTGAACAAGCTACAAATAACTTTCTCACGTGTTAATGAAGTGATTGTGGTAGTCTTGATCTTCTGTCCGCATTTTCTCTGTGTGAAGTTAATTTATCCTTAAGGACTAAATTTACTTCTTRAAGCACTTTGGAGGTCTTGAAGCATTCCATGATCTTGTGTGCTAATAAACTTCATGCATGGTTTATTTTTGCTGTTGTCTTCAGTTAGCCAGACCAAATGAGTTATAGTTATCATGSTAGTTTTTAAAGTCCCCTTGTGACTAGCACATGTCTGTATTCTGGGGAATAGAATTTCTTACTTCAAAAAAAGTGGAGGGGAAGGGGAAGGACACTCTCCAGAGAACATCTAACAAGGTAGGGTAATTGTTGTAGCAAAGCTTTCTCAGAGAGATAGGGCTTAGAATCACTTTCTTTGGAGCAGTTTTGTTTTGTGGTTGCTTTTATTATCTGGTGCATAGGTTTTGACTGGYTTTGTGCTGTGGAGCTGGCAAAAGCATGCTCAGTAATAGGAGTGACATTATTTAGCTRTTTAATTATTTCAGTTATTCTTTGCCAGAATCCCATAGCTGAGACTCTTGTTAGGTCATGTTTTCAAACTTGTGAAGGTTGGAATTCTGAATCAGAATATGTAGGTTCTTAGTCTAGTACCAAAGCACTGTTTAATGCTCTGTATTTCTGCCTACCTCCCAACCCCTGGTAGCTGAATAAAACCAAGACTTTTTACCCTGTGGTCTTGGCAAGGTGATGTATTTTCTATTCTCCTTGGACCTTTTTCTTTGATTAACATACCTAAGTAGGCATCTACTGTAGGTAGGTGTAAAAGTGCTATGGGAAAATGCAATGTGGTAATTCATTGTGAGGAACTCCATATTCCCTGTTTCTGCATGGTGCTGTTAATTTTTCTTGGTCTGTGTAGATCAGATTGCCCTGTGTACTTGCAGTAGGATGAAACATTCTAACTTTCATATGGATTTCTAACGCAAGGGCTAATACCATTTATTGATCTCCACCAGAGGCCTTGTAACCTCAAAAATTAAATGCATTGTTARGGAGTTGTGTTGAAATTGGAGAGGTAATGTAGGCTTGGCAAGACTTAGCATCTTCATGTTTCTTCTGATACTCGTCTTTTCAGAGTAGGCAACTTAAACATTAGCACTAAGGCAAGTGCAGTGTTTTAAACGTGTTCGTACACGAGTGGGGGTTTCAGCAAGTTCTGATATGCAATGAGAAATGCTTAGTCCCTATTTGAGTAAGTGTTAACATCTGTGCATATTCCATTCTTGAAGGACTGCCTGTCTTTCAATCCTGTAGACCTTCCAGTGAAGTCTTACTGGACAGAACTTAGATTTTTTTTTTTTTTTTTTTCTTGTAAAAACATAGACCATGTAATGTATATTTCTAAATAATATCTAGTTATTTGCTAAATATCTTTCTCTACTAAATAAATGCTAAAATATCTTTCTCTACTAGGTTTTGATAGTGGTGGCTGGAGCTCTAGCAGAGACAAGGATGCATACAGCAGCTTTGGTGCACGGTCTGACCGTGGAGCAAAATCAAGCTTCTTTGACCGTGGAAATGGATCAAGAGGAGGAAGGCAAGTACTTAATTGTTTGGGTGGTGCATACGAAGTCTGTCTCAGTTCTAGTAGTGCACCTGTAATCTTGATGTTAAAATTAAGAGTTCTGGGTGTGAACAACAGGATATAAGGTAGGAGGAACCTGGGAGGGGAGGAGAGAGTGAGAGAACCTTGCTTTTAGAGCTACATGAGTTCAAGGATGAGAAACTTGCATGTGTTGAAAAACGTGCTCTGTAGTCTACCACCAGCCACTYACTGCAGCTATAATGACTTACTGACTTAACCATTTCACCAAAAAAGTGCTAGATGGGTGGCTACTTCCAGAAAAATCATGAAAAGCTGTTGGGAGCACATAAAATACATAAACTTTTTTTTTTTAATTTCAGTATTTTTTTTTCCTTGTTTAAAAAGTGTAGTTAATAAAACTGGGTGAGACTCTTGCAGGTTCTCTACCTTACTTGATCAGTCTTACACACATCATGCGTTGTATGCACAAGTGTGGTGAGTGACCTTTATCAACTAGTAAAGCTGATGCTAGTCCTGTATCCAGACTTTTCTCAAACATGATTTACCAGACCAAAAACTAAACAGTTGAGGTAAGGACTTCTTCCACCTTCTTTCCAAGTCAGTAATACAGGTGAGCTCCCTCTTTATAAAATAATAATGTGACATGTAATTGAGGTATTTTGTCTGGTCACGTGTGGCGGGGGAATAAAGGAACAAATTACAGCACTTGAGAGTTTTGTCTGGACGTGGGAGACCTGTGTAAAATGAGGCACAGAGAAGGCGGGGGGTGTACCAAACAATATCTCCTAAAAGGTTTAAGTGGAGCTCCCTACAAAAAATGGCAAAGACTGAGCAACTTGAATTGTAGCTCTGCTGGCAGATGACTGATTCTTTACATTTGTTACACTTAACCAAATAAAAATTTTGATACAAGGTTCAGTGTGTTAAGCTAAACTGAACTGTGAAATCATGACACTCTCCTGTCYATGACACAGAATCACATGACCTAGTCTGATGGCTGGGACTAAACTTATTTCAGTTTGTAGGTCAAGAAGCAAGTACAGATAATCTGATGACTTTGAGTTGTTCTACAATTGTATATGTAATACACAGAGCATACACTGCTAGATTACTATAGCTTTAACTTTGCATGTCAGAAAATCCTGTTGTCCAGGAATGGTGGCTTGATATTCTTGCTGTATTTAGATATGAAGAACGTGGAAGAGGTGGTGACTATGATAGGAGTGGCTTTGGTAGATTTGACCGTGGTGGGAACAGCCGCTGGTCTGACAAATCAGATGAAGATGACTGGTCAAAGCCTCTTCCCCCAAGTGAACGCCTGGAACAGTAAGTAATGGAATAGTGTAAAATTCACACGACAGGGTCATTTGATATATCTAGCAACTAAACAGCTTTCTCTTCTGTTTTTAGAGAGCTCTTTTCAGGAAGCAATACTGGCATTAACTTTGAGAAATACGATGACATTCCTGTTGAAGCAACAGGCAGTAACTGTCCTCCACATATTGAAAGTGTAAGTGTTTTTTTTTTTTTTTTTTTAAATCTCGTTTGCTGGTGTATCTAATAGTGACTGTTTTGTATGAGAAACTTGATGTGATGCTGTCTTAAGTTCAGGGAGGAAAGGAAACACTGTCTTGCCGTCCTGCAGCTAAGCTGTTCTGCAGAGGAGAGTTGCATATGATGAACTAAGACATGGGAGAAGTTGTGTAAGCTTGTTCAGTTAACACTTGTAGCTCACTTGACTATGGGACTTGGGTTTGAACAGTATACGTGAAGAAGTAGAACTACTTGGAGGTGCTAGTTTGTTGGAGCAGCAGCTTAAGCATAGGTATTGTGTTGTACTAAGCATAGTATGCTAGTATAGTCTGCACTTCAAGCTTGGCTGGCTTTTTAAGAATCACTTATGTGCCTGGACTAAGTAGATACAGACTCTCAATAACCAGCTCCTGAGTATCTGTAAACTTAATAGGCAAGTTCTATAGAAAGAGATGAAACAAAAGCTACTTTACAAATGATTTCTTAGACTGAATGATGTGTTCCATGAYGGCTGAAGGGAAAGATCCCCATCTTACTCGTTTTTAATATCTTACAGTTCAGTGATGTTGACATGGGAGAAATTATTATGGGAAACATTGAGCTCACACGCTACACCCGTCCTACTCCAGTCCAGAAACATGCAATACCTATTATTAAAGAAAAGAGAGACTTGATGGCCTGTGCTCAGACAGGTAAGTTAGTAACTTTACTGCTTAGTCTCTCTCAATAGGAGTAGGGTCTTGTATTCCTCAAGCTGCAGGGAAGAGGTCCGTAAGGTGTAGTACAACTTTCTGTTCAGAGTATACTGAAGTACCTGCAGTGTTGGAAATTAGTTAGCTTTAGAGTTTTGCAAGTGCTTTAGATGTGGCTTGACTGGATTCACTGTGTTTGTCCTGAGAGAAATGTTCATGGCTGAA
The DNA here is from genome assembly GCA_030449065.1 of Oceanodroma leucorhoa. Taxonomy (NCBI): domain Eukaryota; kingdom Metazoa; phylum Chordata; class Aves; order Procellariiformes; genus Oceanodroma; species Oceanodroma leucorhoa. The sequence goes on along the minus strand of JASVER010000046.1, from coordinate 3,014,751 downwards.
ATGACATTTACTTCAGGGTTTGTGGTGCCGAGCGGTAAGTGTTTTGTAGGTAACCTCTACTGGCTAAGGAGTACACTCCAATGGCATAGGTAGTATCCGTATATTAGTGCAGATGTTACTGGGAATATGCTAGTGATACAGGATTAGTGCTGTAGTTGACCGTAAAGTAGCTTTGAAAATAACTGTTAATAATACCGAATTGTGTCCTAATAGGGTCTGGGAAAACAGCTGCATTTCTTCTACCAATATTGAGCCAGATCTATGCAGATGGCCCTGGTGATGCMTTGAGAGCTATGAAGGCAAGTATTTAAATACACATTGGTCATAGCTTTTCCAGGACTGGGTATTTTTGCCCTGTATGCTGATGCCTGCTACTAAACACAATAGCTGGGCTCAAATGTTATAATTATTTTGGGTATGATAGGCAAGCTTCTCAACTTCTAGAAAACTTTAGCTAGTCCCCTTGAAAAATACAGGATGTGGAACATTTTTTCCTACCTAAAGAGTTGATATGCCTAACTGTCTARAGAAAAGATTGTTTATGAGTGTTTTTGTTGCTGCATAAGCTTTAAAGATGCTTCCCTTGCTACTTGGTCACACATGTCTACATTGTAGTGATCTCAGAATAGGAAGTAACAGTTACGGATCACAGTGGAGGTTGTAGAGACCAAGCTTGTGTAGCTGTGTTGCTGTTAACGTATTAATCAACAGCTGAATCTTGGGTACTGTAGTAGGGCAGAGTCTTCAGATGCAGTGCTTAACAAGAATGAAAAAGCATGTCTGAGAGCCAACTTGGTTTAAGACAAACATGGTGACCTTCTTCAGTATTGCCTATAGTAGCTGTTTTAATTGTTCTCGTATTTGGGGTACTCATTCCAAGTTGTTTTTTTTTTCTTCAGGAGAATGGAAGGTATGGGCGCCGTAAGCAATATCCAATCTCACTGGTCTTGGCTCCCACTAGAGAACTGGCTGTGCAGATCTATGAGGAAGCCAGAAAGGTATATTTAGGAGTTCATCATTATAAAACAGCCTAGCTATAGTTTTCCTTAGAGCTAATTTACTTTGTTTTATAGTTTGCATACCGTTCCAGAGTTCGTCCTTGTGTTGTATACGGTGGTGCAGACATTGGTCAGCAGATACGTGACTTAGAACGTGGATGTCACTTGCTTGTAGCAACTCCAGGTCGACTGGTTGATATGATGGAGAGGGGRAAGATTGGATTGGATTTCTGCAAGTAAGTAAAGTGTTCTTGCCCATATGCTAATGACCTGACAACTAGAAACTCTACCTTTTAAAGGGAGATATGGAGTTAATGACACTGAAGTTCTGGCTTTCAAACTGTGTAAACATCTAGCTGAGAACTTGGTAGCCCATTGTCTGTACTGGGTTACAGCTTAAATTAAAAAAAGCTCTGAAGAATGACCTTTTTTATTACTCTTTAGGTACCTGGTGCTTGATGAAGCTGACAGAATGCTTGATATGGGGTTTGAACCTCAAATTCGTCGAATTGTTGAACAAGATACTATGCCACCAAAAGGGGTTCGTCATACCATGATGTTCAGTGCTACTTTCCCCAAGGAAATCCAGGTAATTCGCAAAAGTTCAAATATTTTAATAGTTCATAGGTCCAAATTCCATCTGTGGAAGGGGAGAAAAATACTATTCTGACTTTTTTTTTCCTTCCCGTTTTTTAGATGCTTGCTCGTGACTTCCTTGATGAGTATATCTTTCTGGCTGTTGGCAGAGTAGGTTCTACATCTGAGAATATCACACAGAAAGTAGTATGGGTGGAAGAGTCAGACAAACGATCGTTTCTGCTTGACCTGCTAAATGCCACAGGTAAAGATCACTTTCAGATAAGCAAATAAGGCAAAATTCAGATGAGGCAAATCTAATGACTCAAGTAATACCCTTTCATTCACCTACTCAATAGAAGTTATTTCCTTAACATGCAGTGAATGTATTCCACTGACTGAATGTCAGTTTTAAGTTGATGTAAGCTCTTCTGGTAATACAGAAAGGGGAGGGAGGTCTCCAGTGTCTTCAGTTTAGAAYAAACAAGAGCAGAGAACTGAAACTGCCTTTTACCAGGTGGTAGAGCCAAGTATTTTTGTCTGTGCAGCTTTTCTTCTGCTAACCTGTGCTTTTAATTATTGTTAGGCAAGGATTCGTTGACTCTGGTGTTCGTGGAGACTAAAAAGGGTGCAGATGCTCTTGAGGACTTCCTGTACCATGAAGGATATGCCTGTACAAGTATACATGGAGATCGCTCTCAAAGAGACAGAGAGGAAGCACTGCACCAGTTCCGTTCGGGCAAGAGCCCAATTCTTGTTGCCACAGCAGTAAGTGAAATCTATGAAGTTTGAGCCAGTAAGCATATTACTTGGCCTGTGGAATTTTACTAAGATTTCATTTAATCCTTTAACCACTAGGTAGCAGCAAGAGGACTGGATATCTCAAATGTAAAGCATGTCATAAACTTCGACTTGCCAAGTGACATTGAAGAGTATGTACATCGTATTGGTCGTACAGGCCGAGTAGGAAACCTTGGTAAGTATGATGTAGAATTTTCATAGACGGCACTTCATCCTGAGTTTATAGGTGTAGTAGTATTGACTAAGCAGCAAATTGCCACTAAGTACTGGAGAGAAGCCCGTGCATGGCCTTCTGTGACCAGAAGCTGGTCACTGCTGTTTAGCCATTGTGGAAAGTAACCAGTTCCTTTAGCTACTGCTTTTTTTTTTTTTTTGCCGTTAAAAAGCTCTGATACCACATGTAAGCTTGTTATCTTCTGTGTCTGTCAGTAAATAGCCAGGGGTTTTGTGACTAGCTGTGGTGGAATAATGGTCTTAAATGGCTTTCTCTTCAGGTAATTCTACTGTTCTCAAGCTTGACTATAAGGAATCTGATCTTGTACTTGTCACAGCTGCAAGTGGAGTGTGGAATGGGTTTAAGTGCTGTAGTGTATTTGGTTTGTGTGGAGCTAAAACTGAATTTTTACTTTAGGTCTTGCCACCTCATTCTTCAATGAGAGGAACATAAACATCACCAAGGACTTGCTTGATCTTCTTGTTGAGGCTAAGCAAGAAGTACCATCTTGGCTGGAAAATATGGCTTATGAACAGCATCACAAAGGAGGTGGCAGCCGTGGGCGATCTAAGAGGTAATGGTCACAACTTTGGCTAAAGGTATACTTAATCCATTGTGAGAGGCAGTTCTGTGACTTGTTTTCAGTCTAAAAATAGAGTTAAGAGGAAGACAAACGAGTGCAGTATAAACTGAGTTAGGTGCATCAGAAGGCAACAGCTTAATGTCTGGTTTTGTTCTACCTTATAAGGCAATTAACCCATAAGACTCTTCTCCTCTTAAGCAGACAAATAGCTTTAGAACCCTGAAAGCACTTACAAAATGCTTACTAGAAATGCATACCTGCGTGTGCCAGAGAAGTAACTTAAGCAGCTATCTTGATGCTTAGGACAAGGTAACACATGCTTCCTGACATAAAACAGGAAAGGTACGACAGACTGCAGGGGTGAGGCCACTTGTGAAATAGTTTTGCTATGGAAGCCTAGAACGCTTTATAAGCTGGTAGTAATACAAAGCTATGTTTAATGGCTTAAAGGGCTGGGAGGAGAAACAACCTTTCCTCTTAATGTAGTTAACATAATATGACCACGTGAATTCTAGTTGTTTGTGTGTAGTGGTGTTTTTTTTTCCTTCAGAAGTATGCTTGTAAAGTGGTCGTCCTTTTCTACAATATGAAAGGTGGTCATAAATTGCATCACTTCATGCTAAGATAGGTTTGGAAATTCTGTGGAGCAGAGGTTGCACTGAATCAAATTTTACCAGGACCTGAACAAGTAATTCTTGATGTAACATGGCAAGTTCAACGTGACTGTGCTTGAATAGTAAATTTTCCTTTGCTATCTTGAATGCCCTTTTCAGATAGRATTGGGATGCTTATTAAGGACACTGAACTTAACACTTCTACTGGTTGTTGGCTGGCTGTGGTTGGTAACCAGAGTTGAAGAAATCTAGTACTTGAATCTTGATGTCTGCAGTGCTTAAAATACCACTGACTTTGCTCAAATGTTTGTTTTCTTCCWTTATACAGCAGTAGGTTCAGTGGAGGATTTGGTGCCAGAGACTATCGAACAAGTAGCGGTTCTGGCAGCAGTAGCTTTAGTAGCAGTCGATCAACCAGCAGCCGCAGTGGAGGAAGTGGCAGCAGAGGATTTGGAGGTAAGAAAACTGGGCAGGCAGTACTGGCAAATACAAAGCCAGATCTAAAATGCTTGCTATGGTAAAACTTCTGAAGGTAATGTTCAAATATGAGGTCAGCTGGCACTTGTTATGCAAAGTCTCAGCATCCTTCTTGGATCTAGGTTAGCGCAAGTTACCTGTCTTCGATTGGTTTGAATGCTACCTAGCTTTCCAGCATTTTAGTTTAATGTGTGCGTTTGACAATACTTCAGGGTGGGTTTCCTTTAATAGACATCTTGTCTATGCCCTGGGCTATGTCCTTGTTGTGAAGGTGCAAGTCTTTAGCGGGTTAATTAAGCATCACTTTCTCTTGCCTTTCATAGGTGGTGGTTACGGAGGCTTCTACAACAGTGATGGATATGGAGGAAACTATAACTCCCAGGGGGTTGACTGGTGGGGCAACTGAATCTGCTTGCAGCAGATATCCTACCAAACAAGCTAATATGGAAACCACATGTAACTTAGCCAGACTATACCTTGTGTAGCTTCAAGAACTCGCAGTACATTACCAGCTGTGATTCTCCACTGAAATTTTTTTTAAGGGAGCTCAAGGTCACAAGATGGAAACAAAGGAACAAGTAGCCCTATCTTGAAGGTGGTTTTGAAGACTCTATTGCTGTAGTCAGGATTAACTCCCCTCCCACCCATCCCCACCCAGAAACTGCATTTATAATTTTGTGACTGAGGATCATTTGTTTGTTAATGTACTGTGCCTTTAACTTTAGACAACTTTTATTTTGATGTCCTGTTGGCTCAGTAATGCTCAAGATATCAATTGTTTTGACAAAATAAAAATTACTGAACTTGGGCTAAAATCAAACCTTGGCACACAGGTGTGATACAACTTAAACAGGAATCACTGATTCATCCATAATATTACAAAGAAAAACTTATGCGGTAGCCTGCATTAGGGCTTTTGATATTTGCAGATTTGAAAAATAAAACATCTTGAAGCATATCAATGCAATTAGTTTCTAATGTGGCAAAACTGTACTAAGTTAAAGTTCTGATTTGCTCACTCTATCCTGGATAGGTACTTAGAACCTGATAGCCTTTAATAAGCCATTCCAGTCATGATGAGATGATGTATGGATACATGCATACATTAAAAGCACTGTTTTTGAAGTTAATGCAAGTAAATACAGCAATTCCTTTTTCAATATTTAGGCAGATCATTAATGTGAGCTAGCCAAATGTGGGCAGAACATTACAGGGAACGTTTAAAGGTCTGATAACTTGAAATAGTTTTTAGGAGAATTCATCTATTTAGACTTTTTAAAAATGCCTGCCATATGAAATTGAAATGGTAGAATGGCTGACCATGGCAGTGGTTGGCCCTGCTGAAGGGCCTGACTGAATTTTTGGTCTAATAACGCATGCTAGTGTTGATGTTTTTTGGTCAAGAGGGTATGAACAGGAAGAATTATGCAGCAGGCTTTATTTTAATGCAGATTCACATTACTCTGTTCAAGCTGCGTGGAGATGTTAAACTGGCTTACTGTAGACTTTGTAAAATGGCTCCAGAAGAGTAACAAACAAACCTGAGATCACAGAGGTTGGAAATGTACATAAACTGCACAAGGTTTCAATTCTGCTATTAAAGTGCAGTTTTAGTCAGTTTTAGTTGCATAGGTTTCCATTGTATTTATAGTCTGTTTATGCTAAATCTGGCCAAAGATAAGTATTGTCCACCAGAAAAATGCCTCTGCCACTTGGAATTTCTGTGCTAACTTTGTGGCCAGAGCAGTTAACAACTAATCTACAGTGGCATAGGAAAATGGCAAAAATCTCCTAAAGTGCAATAGATTTTTTCAAGTGTATTGTGCCTTGTTCTAAAACTTTTATTAAGTAGGTGCACTTGACAGTATTGAGGTCATTTGTTATGGTGCTATTTCAAGTCTAGGTTTAGGCCCTTGTACATTTTGCCCATAACTTTTTACAAAATACTTCTTTTATTGCACATTCAGAGAATTTTATATATGTCTTGTGTGCGTGTCCTTAACTTCCAATCTTATTTTGTCTCTTGGAGATTGAACGCAGCTTGTTTAAGGAGAAGGAAATAGATTCTAAAACTTATTTGGGACCACGGGAATGATAGCTGGGAAGAAAACTATTTGCACACGACAGATTTCTAGATACTTTTTGCTGCTAGTTTTGTGTAATATTTATTGAACATTTTTGACAAATATTTATTTTTGTAAGCCTAAAAGTGATTCTTTGAAAGTTTAAAGAAACTTGACCAAAAGACAGTACAAAAACACTGGCACTTGAATGTTGAATGTCACCGTATGCGTGAAATTATATATTTCGGGGTAGTGTGAGCTTTTAATGTTTAAGTCATATTAAACTCTTAAGTCAAATTAAGCAACCCGGCATTGGCAGTGTAGCCATAACTTTCTGATAGTAAAACAAAAATTGGCAACTTAAAATTAAACATGCCAAGGTTTTGATACACTTGTCTTAAGATATTAATGAAACACTTCTAAACACTGATGTGAAGTGTCCAGATTCTCAGATGTTTGTTGCGTGAGTTTTGTTTAGTTGTGTGTTTTTTTTTTTTCAGTGAATGTCTGGCACATTGCAATCCTCAAACATGTGGTTATCTTTGTTGTATTGGCATAATCAGTGACTTGTGCATTTTAGCAAGTTTTATCAGCCAGCAATATTTTCAGTTCAGATACAAGGATTCAAAACAATATGCAAGAATGGATTTAAACTTGCTGAATGTGAAAATTGAACTTCAAGTCACTGTAGGTTTAGAATTGCTTATTGTATTAGTTTAGATGCTAGCACTGCATGTGCTGTGCATATTCTTGATTTTATTAAAATAAAAAAGTTGAACTGCACAGTCTACTCATTTGTGAAGCGTCACTCTTCTGGTTTACAAGATCTGTAGCCCAAGTAGTCTCATTCACGTGCAACTCTGGAAGCAGGTGAATCTAGCGTGGTACACATCAGCGTGWTTATAAATGGCAGCTAGGCCTAGGGTTATAGCTGTAGCAACCTTAAAATAATCTGTGCCCCCCAATGTTGGATACTTGTACAAATTTTCTAGAGGAGCTAACAGCAGATGCGGGACAGATGAGGAGGCAACTTTTTTTTTTTTTGCTTAGGGGCACCAAGTTTGGCTGTAACAGCACAATTAAAATTTATTGAACTTGCACTCAGACTTGATTCCTCAGCCATTTAATGTTAAGGACTTCATCTCACAGTTGTGCCTCTGAGCTTAGCAAAGGTGCCTTGTAGTAGATGGCTTTAATTTTGACATCTTACCTGTTGATGTTGCTAGGCAGCCTCAYTGAAAACAAGCGTGTGCAATTCTGTGGGAAAAGTGCAGTACTTACCTTCTTCCCTCTCCTCCTCCAAGAAAGTGTGCCCCCTCTGCCCCCAGTTAGCAGATGTATACCTACACTCCAGTTTTGAATTAGTTTTCTAAAACTAAGGTATGGGATTGAGCTGTGATTAGGCTGGAATGAGGTTAAGTGCTGGAATATCCAAGGGGATACAGTGGAAGGAATAGACTGGAAACACCTGAACCTATCTTTGAAGTGAGACAAAAATCCTGCTTCATTTAGGAGAATGTGATTTAGAAAGAACCTGGGTTTAAAGTTTTGAGCTGAAATGACTAGAAACTGGTGAATTCCCAGTGACTAAGGGAGAGGGGAGAAAGTAATGCCTGGGAACTCTGATCCACAAAAGTGTGGTGCACATGCATGGTATGGGTTGAGGACCAGTAAAGGTGTGATGTGGACTTGCAATCCTGCATCCATATAGCGCACATCTGTAAAAGGAATCTTCCCTACTTGGTACACTGCCATTCAGTAATGTGTATGGGCTTTGAAGAACCAGGGAAAGGAGGAAATCCGCATGCATACCGGGATAGCTTGCTGGAGGATCTGCTTTGAGCACGCTGACTGTGGACCACACTGAATTTACTTGCTTTAGACTTGTACTAATTATCAACCTCATCATGCAGGGCTTTGTGTTGTCACGCTATGTCCCTGGATGTGCAACATGCACTTAAATATCTACCAAAAGCTCTAACCTGGCAGTTTTTCCCCCACTGTACATCATGTAGCTAAGGTTGTAGAAATGCAGAACCACAGCTAGGAGAGAGTGAAGTGGTGTGCACTGTGGAGGTGGCCCGTGGGGTCTGGAAGTCAAACCTCGAGTGTAAAGGTTTGCACTCTGTGCTTGAGCATGAGGTTTGTTCTTGGCAAAAGCTGTTGCGGAAAGTGCAGGCGTGGCAGAAGTCATGAGGCAGCTGAAACCACAGGAGCACAGTGAAGCAGCTCTAGGCCAGATCTGAGCTACGCGCTCTGGACCAGGGACCGTAAAGGTGGCAGAATGGTTAGTGTGAAGCAAGGGGAGCTCCGAGTACAAAGTGAGTGAAAACTGATGGAGAAAGGCTGGTACTAACGTGTGGTGGAAATGCTTGGGAAGATTCTCTCTCATGGAGGCTGGAAGAAGCAATTTACCTCTCGTGGTATGAATTTGAAACCAGGCTACTGGGGAGATTGCAGGCATGAGGAGTGTTGGGACACTTAAGGTACTGTGGTAAGAGAAGCACAGGGCACGTTCCCACGGAGGTGGGAGTTTGTACTTTAGTACTTCTTGGCATTGCTGGGCAGCATGATTTTTCCTAGGATAAATGGGAAAAGACTTGGGAATGGGTGGAGAAAACTAATCTTAAATTGTAAGGTAAAGAAAAGGGCTGTGAAGTTAAATGGTGGAAATTATTAGATTTGTTTTTGACTGTGAAGCTGTGTTGTATCAGGCCTTCAAAATGTGCGATAAAGTCAGTCCTTATGCAGTAAATGGCTGCATATGCCGAAGTGGCATAGGTTACAGTAAAAAGGCTGTAGTAAAATCTACTCTTGTTTCTGCCAGTGAGATTACTGTGACCTGTGCAGATAAGCAGTGGTCTTGAAACAACATCCATTTGACTGGTGACAAGGGGTGGGAGGGATTTAGATTAATGTCCTATTGTGGATTTTCATAAAGGTTGAGAGAGCAGTAGGATTACTAGAGGGATTTGGTTAGTTTTGTTAGGTGCAAGCATGAAATCTAGGCAATGATTGAGTACAGGAAAGATGACCTGCGCAAGCAGGATACTGCTGAGGTTTCACCATGGCAATCAAAAGTTGCACTGTATGCCTCATTAAAACTGTGTGTCTGTAGCCTTCTGAGTTTGTGAATCCTCATCAAGTGCAGTGTTCACTGTTGCTCATATTGATCAATGTGTTCATGAAAGTAACCTGCAGTTAGTTATTATAGTCTACATTGAATTACAAATCTTAAGTGTTAGCTCATTCTTTGGAGGAGGGGAGTAAAGGACAAGTCTGTAGTTTCACTCCTACTTTGTTGTGAGCTCTTCCACTTCAGTGAACGTGGCTAGATCTGTTGTGCTAGCACACAAGCCAACCTCACAGGACAGCCATAACGGGATTTTTTTTGAGGGGAGGATGATTGCCAAGGGCTATAGAGATGACATAAAATATTGCATGAAGCTATCTTGGTTACCACTTTGTGTCAGAAAACATACCTGTACAGATTCTATCCGTGGTTCTGYAGGCCGCCTAGTTGGTTGGTTGCCTCATTGAATCACTTACCTTGCACGTAGCATTGCTCATATATAGCACTCACGTAAGTAGTCCCCGGAAAGTGATCTGTATAATTCTCCCCTGTTCACAGAAATGTTACTGACCAAGCTGAAGAAACTTGCTGATGGTTAACAAAGCAGGCCTGGACCAGACCAGGAAAAGTGTCAGTGGTGGTAGGGCCTGTGTCCACTCATTGATCTACCAMAATGTGGTCCTCTACTGCTACCCTTAGTTCTTTGTTGGCATTATTTAGGGAAGGTCTGGAAAGGCTGTCAGTGCTACAGATCTCTTTAAGTCTTGGCTGTCCATTTGGGGTAAGGGTGGAAGGAAATTCTGTTGTATGTTTAGTCATTTGGCGAGGCACTGCATCTCTGCAGAGAGTTTTTGTAAGCAGTTGAAATCCTGCTCTAAACTGTTTGCATTTTATCAAGAGTAAGTTCACTCTTAGTCCTGCCATTTCAGGGGAAATTTACCATGCATATCATCTGATTTGTTAGCAAAAAATACTGCTGCTAAAGGAATYACATTGTTCAAACAGATGTTCAGTATGTTCAGAGCACAGATTACACAGTGCTGAATCTGATTAATGATCTGTACAGGTTTCAGTACAGTGACAGTGTCACATATTTGGTGTGATGAAAACTTTGTTCCTCCTGATGTTTTATACAAACTAGATTTCTCAGGTGAAGTGTTCATCATCAAGGGGCATACTTTGATAGGCTGGGACTATAGGCTTTGCAGGGAAAGCTGTAGTACAGTCTGGAGTAMATTGATAGAAATCTGTTGGTATTAGATACTCAGTGCAGCCATTGCCACAGTGTTGTTTCAAGGAGGGACTTGAGTACCAGAGTTTCTTCAGTTGCTAAGGAGTTTATCTAATCTCCTTCAGTTGGTGACTCAGTGGGAAAGAAGTAGTAGTGACAAATTTGAAGAGGAAACAGAATAAAGGGGTTACCTGGGGTCAGTCACATCATCATGCTGCAACTGTTCTTGTCTCTTGTTCATCCTGTCAGTGTAAGACGTCAACTTTTTCAAGCAAGAACTGCAGCGCCCTACCCTATCTCATCTGTCATCTCACCTGGGACTTCTAGTTTCTAATTAAAACCAATAATTTGCAGGTAGATTCAGCTTAAAAAACATCACTGCCCTATAAAAGCATGGGACACCTTAGATATTCCTTGATTATTCTACTATAACAAGACAGGTAAATGAGATTTCTGGTAGCATTTCTCAAATAATTACTTCTGTGGTTCTTTCTAATCCAACTTCCATTGTCTTTTTTTGTAAACACCTGTTTCTTCTTGCAGTTGAAACAGACATTGCTTCTCACGGTGCTTGAGATCTCAGAGGATCATGTGATTGAAAGCATTTCTTGTGAAGCAAGCAAAACACACTTAGGGCTATTTACAAAGAAGGAACGGCCAGAAATTAAGTGGACCAGGAGTCATAATTGAAGCTGTTTGTTAAATACCACTTGTGTGCTGAGCTTAGTCAGATACTAGATTYGGGTTATGGGAAGTGTTCTCTGAAGAAATGTAAAAACACTTGAAATCTGAGGACTGGCTTATGGAAACAGTACATCATTGTTGATCTTTTCCATCTCTCTCCTCTTCATCTGTGTATGGAGAAGACACGCKAGAGGCTCTCTGGGTGAAAAGGCTCTATATGTACTTAATTATGTTATTTAGGTTGTGTGGRTCTAAGAATATAATGGGAGCATGTACTTGAAAGCTTGCTTGAGTTTTCTAACTATATCAGCTGGTCCAAAGAAGGATACATCCTCTYCTCACTCCTTAAACAGCCAAGGAATCTGATAATTAGACCACTGTCAAATCACAAGGTACTTTATGGACAAAATGGATTAATTCCCACAGGGACTCAAGTACTTGCCTATTTTATGTGGATAAATTAAAATGATAGGCCCACCGCAACTACTAGTGCTTCTGCAGTACTTCTCACAAGTAAATCTCAGCATGCTTTAAGGAGGTCAGCCTTGCCAGGAAACAGACACAAAGCAGTCAAGCAAGAGGCCAGTGGCCGAATTAGAATCCAGAAGCCCAGTTCTCCTCTAAGAGAGTGACCCCATGTTGCTCTTGTTGTGCAAATATCAACTTCCTTTCGTGATAACCTGGGGAGCTGGGAGCAGTGTGAGGCACTCTGTCTTAGCATGGGAATTAACATTCAGACTGCAGCCGTTGCACCTGCCTTGGAAGTTGTTACTCTCTTAGTAGTAGCTCCCTGGGAATCAAAGTTCCCCATGCGAGAGAAGTCTTATGGTGGTCATCAGGGTTTTAGGAGGTGTTTTCTGCTACTGCTGCTCTGGTCTTCAGTTTAGCGCTAGAGGTGATGCACCYTTGCTTCCCTTGCTGTAAAACTCTGAGGTATTCTTAAAGGAGTTAATCATAACTTTGAAATACACTTGACAGGAACCACTCATGAAATGGAGGCAGGTTTCAGTGTATACTGCAGTACAAGACAGCATTCCTGTAACTAGTAGCAAATAAAAAGTGGAACCCTGCAGCCCACTGCTGAATTTTCTGGCATAGGCTATGCCATAGGATTATGAATGTCTTAACAAGATGGAAGCAWCAGGACACTTCTGGGTCCTTGTTGATGTCTGCTTGAGCAAGTGTGCTCAAAGAATGTCTACCTGATAACCACACCACCAGTCACTTTTCTGGGGCTTTTGCTAACTCAGTGGAGACTCTCCCTAGGATGCACTAGAGGTCAAATTATTTCATGCTTTTTAGTTCCGATACCAGAATCTCGCTCCCATGTAAGGAAAGGATCATACTGCTTTGAACAGTTTTTCTAGTATTAAGGGTACAACTTTGGTTTAGAAATCTGATCATCTTTCTCAATTCAAGCTCACATGGACAGGCTGTAGGCACCACGTACAGGTTCACCCCTACTTCTGGTTCAGTTCTTCAGCTGAAGGCATTGGATCAGAGGTGGAACATGCAGCAATGGAAATCTTTAAGAGCAGGTTAGACAAGGACGAAGCTAGTTTATATTTGCATGCTATGTTTAATTTTGTTTACTAGAGCATGCTGTATTATTCAAATTAGACCTGGATGGGATGATTTTTCCTTTTCCATGGAATCTTTCAACTTCAAAATTAAAATTTTTTCCTCCCTACCAATACAGAGCAAAGATCAAAATAGCAGTGTCTTTGATGTAACATTAACTCTGGGTTGTTTGATAACTTCAGGCTATTTGTTGTACTGCTCCCTTTATTAAAAATTACATTAAAATGGTTTTAGTTCCTAAATCCAATTCTCAAAATACACTTTTTTTAAAGAATTCCCCAAGATTGACATTATGACAGTTCTGAACCACTTTGCACAATGGCCCTACCTTACAAATGTTTTTTGAAGTATCAGCATTTTCTAAGCCACAGAACAGTTTTGTTGAAGAGTTTCTGACCGGCTCTATCGTCATTTCAGATCAGTGTGTGACACCATTTTCTTTGTTGCAGCGTGACTCAAAATTTTACTGCGTGTCACCAATTCAGCCTTCGGTGCTCAGGGCTTGTGCGTGGGTCCCATCTGACAACAAAAACGTGGGGGTGAGCTGCTTCACTCCAGTGAGCAGCAGGGGCACTGGGGCTGCCAGTGGTTTTGCCTTGTTATTCACTGTATTATTTCGTATGTTCATTTTACAAAGTTGGCACCAATTTATGAAAGTACAGCCTCAGCAGCCTACGTGTTCAGTATATGGGTTGTAGAGTATCTCTGATTTATAGCCCCATCCTGCTCTCAGAAATGTTGTAGAGCAAATGACTATTGGATTTTTGAGAACAAAAGTGGACCTTTAAACTCCAGGTTCATTTGTCTCCTTCTGTGCACTATACAGGGCTGATTCTGCTGAGGCCTACACTGGAGTTACATCATCTTGATTAATGCTCTTGCAAAGCACTTTTCCAAGCTCGGAGGAGACAGTCGAGGAAGTATTTCCAAAGCATCCTGGCTCTTGGCGTACCTTCACTGCTGTTTTCTTGAAAGGGAAGTTTCCTGCTGATGCTGAGTGGGAAGAAAGTTAGTTCAGCATCTCTCCCCGCTTCTGATTCGGTGTTCCCGTTGGGCAGCTGAGGACAGTCCTCCCTCCGCTGCTTCATGGGGCTTAGTTGAAGCACAGGTCTTTGTTAAACCTTGAAGGCAGCGGGTGGTTAGTAGTAGTGTTGTTAGTTGCTACTGTAAATGAGGCTTTTAGCGGGTCTACCACCGGTGGGGTGAACTATGTTTTACTGACTGAAAAACAGGGCAACTCAGCCCTGCTGCAGTAGGCTGTGGCGTAGGCTTTGCCCTCCGACGTCAATGGCAAAGTGGGAATGGGATCAAAGCTTTGGATCTTCCTGCTTTAAAGACGTGGGAGCAAGTCACCGTCTGCATCCCGATCTGCGAGGCCGTGTGCTGTGGGGGGCGAGGCTGGGAACGGCGGAGACGCTGGCTTGGGGGGGAGGTAGGAGAGGTGGCAGCTGCGTGCGTTGGCTCTGGTGCAAGCTGGCTGCTGACGCTTGCAGGCTGGCAGGGGGATATGCTCCATCAGCTTTGCAGGGAGAGAAAATGTCCTGGATTAGTTTGTGCTGGCAAGAGCCAAAGTGAGAAATATACTGTGAGACTGAAGCGATGGATGTGAGTCTTCCCTGGGCTTTCCGTGCAGAGCTTCCCAGAGTCCCCCCTGCTCACAAACTACATACCACATTTTTCCTTTGAACATCTTTATATATCACTGAATTGATCCTCTCTCGCTACAGAAATGTCTCGGTTTCCTTCCCAGTATGGGGGTTATTTAGCTGTTTGTTTAACTTGTGGGTGGCTGGTGTTACCCTTCACTGCTGTCGTCCCTCCTGAATGTCAGGTTTGTGTTCCCTCATCAGGGAAGGCTTTTGGCTGTGGGGTGACACCTCCCACCCAGCCTGATTTAACCTTTGGTGCTGCCCTCAAAAACAGGTCTGGGGCAGGTTGTGCTTTCCCCTTTCTCCCAGCAGAAAGTTCCCAGTGTGTCACTGTTTCGCTGGAATCACTGAGAGGTCCTGGGAGTGCTCGCCTGGAATAGCACCGGGCACAGGAGGGCAAGCAAAGCAGCAGCTAAAATGAAAGTGTTGATGGGTTTGATTTCTGTTCTTCTTGTAAGTTGTGTCACCAGTGACTTTCAGAGCACATTTTCAAGTATGTTGGGCAGCTTGCCTGTAGGACAGTATTACAGTATTAATAAAGGAGCAGGCAGGAAGGAAAAATGTCCAGGTTTTTCCAGATCAGACTGGAAAAGAAGCAAATAGGGAGTAAGTCAATAGTGATTTCAGTGCAGCAGAGAAGGCTGTCAGGCTTAGTGGGGTGATGCTGATTGGCAAGAGCCATTAAGAGCAGAGTACATTAGTGTCAGAACATTTCCATCCCATGTTGCTTCAAGTCTCTGTAGCCCAACTGGTACAGAATGCACGTTTGCACTGTGAAGTGCCGGTAAATCAGGCTAGGGAGGAGCCAGGCTTATCCTAGCTGACTTAAATAATGTAAAACTACTGTCCTTTAGTGGGAAACACTAAAAATCACTAAAAACACTAAAAAACACTAATTCAATTTCTAACCCAGTATAGCCAATAGTGAGATTAATTTATGCTTCAAGTTCTAACATTAATCTTTAATTTAGCTCAGTGCCTCTTCATCTAGCTCAGAGAGCTCAGTATCTCCTGACTGTGCTGTTTTGATCAAAGATGCTATTCTTTAAGAGCTGTAACCCCCCCGCGTGGCAATCCAATGCAGCAGTCCTAGATACAGACCTGTACTTACTTGCATGAACAGGCCAGTTAGTAAAGATACTTGCTGTGAGTAGCCCTTCTTCCTTTTAAAGGCAGGGTATGTGTGCGGGAGGGTTGGGAAGCATTTACCTACCCTCCCTTTTAGGCGCTTGGCTCCCACGTGCTGTCCCTCCCTTGGGCAGGACCTGCTGCCAGTCCCATGAAAGCTCCTCTGCAGAGTCCCCCGCCGCGGCCGGGGCTGCAGACAGCCCTCGGGTATTGCTGTTCAGCCCACTGCTCGGAGAGCTCTGCTGGTTCCATCTTGACGACTTGCAGATGGGAGAGTGCATATGCTATTAGTTTTGGAACTCGGCACTTAAACAGTGTAGGAGTCTTTCCTTTTTAACTGGTGATAATTCAGTTTGCCTTGGACAAGTATTTTGCATGTTCAAATACAACCTTTCACTCTTCCATTCCAGCTTTCATGTTTTGGTGTATAGTCGTGTGTCACGTGTATTGCGGCTGCTCATGTGTTCCTGTATATTTTGATGGCCTGAAGCAAGTTCAGAGGAAGCACGAGGCCCATGAGCGCACAGGGGTGTAAAGCAGAGGACTGCACAGGTCCCAGGCTCCAAACTTCTTCCATCTGTTTCATCGTCTCTCACTGATCTTGTTCCCAGGTACTTTGATTTTAACACCACAGAGACTCCTGCCTAAACTCCTTCTGGACCATTTTTTTACACCTTGTCCCACCTTGTCAGTTGTGGGATATGTCTCCTTTCCATTATTTATTTCCTTTAGCCAAATGGGATTATCCCTCCCAAGGGTGTCACGGTGTGGCAGTGCACATGCCAACCACCTCTAGCAATGGACTCTAGTGGGATAACAGGAAACCTGTGCGGGAACACAGATCCCATCTGTGATGTCTTGTAGTCTTTTGTTCCATGTTTGTATAGCATCTAGTGGAGTAGCGTCTTATCTGAATTGCTGTGCAAATACACAGGATTACTCATGAGAGTAGGGAGGATTAACTCCATAATTCATACAGATTGATGCTAATGAGAGCTTCTTAGGGAGGACGCTTCATAGCGGTCTCTTAGGTTTGCTTTTCTTCTGATCTCTCCAAAGTGTCACCTGTGGGCTTTGAGAGTGTGGTTGGCAAACTGTAGTCAGATGTTACAGACCTCATCTGATGAAATTCCTGTCTGGGGGGAGTAAACAAGCAGTGTTGCATGTTTTGCTTTAGGAAATTCAGAGGTTAGTTAAGTCTGTGTTTTAAATCTCCTCCATAAACAGACTCCAGCTGTGACAGTCCTGGGATCTGTACCCTCTTGCTCCAAGCTGCAGTGCCAAAATAGAAACAGGTTTTTTCCTGGACAGGCTTTGTCCTGAGATGATCTCTCAGTTTGTGAATGTGTTCTGACTTGGCAAAAAACCAGTCGTTTAAAATATTCAGCGTGACAGCTGTGGAACTGTGCACACCATGGTCTGGTGACTGACCAGCGTAGTAACAAGTGCCCTCTGCAGAACGACACAGTCAACGCTGGTGTCAGTTCTGAGAGCTCCAGCCTCGCTGGTTTGTGAACACATCACGCCTCGTCTTTCGTAGCTGAGAGATGGAGGTGCAGCATTTGCCATGAGTTAGAGAAGCAGGAGATACAAGACAAAAAGCAAAGGTCATAAAATCCATCGGCACCCTGGGAATGCATTGGTGTTTGCATTGCAGTCTTCTATGTGCAAGGCTAAAATAGGATATGTCTACATCTAGCTTCATAGGGGTAGACTGCTCCAGTGACCTTCCTAGGCTGTAAACTTCAGATTTGATCATGGTGTCTATTTACAGATAAAGAACCAAATATTTGGGCTGCCAAGGCTTGTTACCAATTTGCTGTGCAGCCCATTTGTATAAATCTCAACATAAGACATTCCTTTTGATGGAAAAGAAAGGCCAGCACTTACAACAAACCCTATGATAGTGCATTTATGACAGTGCAGGTTAGACAGATGAGTAACAGTATTTGGAGGAAATTTCTGTAGGCTTCTTGGTGGTTACTGTAGACAGTACTGCACTGTAGAATTACAGGTATCATTTGTCCAAGTGGAAGTCACTGCTGTGCCCCCAGTTTAAACTCATATACAGCACTACAGATATTATGCTAGGACAGCTGGGTACTAACGATGCCCCTTCTCTAAAGAGGTGCTTACCTGCAACTTTCACTTATCCTTTCATGTGGACATGTAAGTTCCAGGTGAAAGCATTGAGTTTTCCAGGCTTATCAGTGGATTAAAGTTGGCAGGAAAGTCAAAAACCCAGTATAGGGATGATGCCCAGTTATGTAGGGATGGGGTCAGGAAGGCCAAGGTGCTGATGGAGCTCACTTTGGCAAGGGATGCAAAGAATAATAAGAAGGGCTTCTAATGGTATGTCAGCCAGAAAAGAAAGCGTACCCCCCGCCCAATGAGCAAGACTGGCAAACTGGCAACAATGGACGAGGAGAAGGCCGAGGTACTCAACAACTTTTTTGTCTCAGTGTTCACTGGCAACCTCTCTTCCCACACCTCTTGAGTGGATGAACCACAAGATGGGGACTGGGGGAGCAAAGTCCCTCCGACCATAAGAGAAGATCAGGTTTGTGCCCACCTGAGGAACCTGAATATACATAAGTCTATGGGACCTGACAARATGCATCCCAGTGTCCTGAGGGAACTGGCTGATGTAGTTGCCAAGCCAGTCTCCGTGATATTTGAAAAGTCATGGCAATCGGGTGAAGTCCTTGGTGATTGGAAAAAGGGAAACATTGCACCCATTTTTAAAAAGGGTAAAAAGGAGGACCCTGGGAACTACCAACCTGTTAGCCTCACCTCTGTGCCTGGGAAGATCATGGAACAGATCCTCCTAGAAGCTATGCTAAGGCACATGGAGGACAGAGAGGCAATTTGAGGCAGCCAGCATGGCTTCACCAAGGGCAAGTCATAGCTGACCAACCTAGTGGCCTTCTACGATGGAGTGACTACATCAGTGGACACGGGAAGAGCTACGGATGTCGTCTATCTGGACTTTTGTAAGGCCTTTGACAGTCCCCCACAACATCCTTCTCTCTAAATTGGAGAGATATGGCTTTGATGGGTGGACTGTCTGGTGGGTGAGGAATTGGTTGGATGGACACCTCCAGAGGGTAGTGGTCAACGGCTCAATGTCCAGATGGAGATCGGTGACGAGTGGTGTCCCTCAGGGGTCCGTACTGGGACCAGTACTGTTTAATATCTTCATCAATGACATAGACAGTGGGATTGAGTGCACCCTCAGCAGGTCTGCAGATGACACCAAGCTGAGCGGTGGAGTTGACATACCTGAGGGACGGGATGCCATCCAGAGGGACATGGACAAGCTCGAGAAGTGGGCCCGTATGAACCTCATGAGCTTCAACAAGGCCAAGTGCAAGGTCCTGCACCTGGGTCAGGGCAACCCCCAGTATTGATACAGGCTGGGGGATGAAGGGATTGAGAGCAGCCCTGCCGAGAAGGACTTGGGGGTACTGGTGGATGAAAAGCTGGACATGAGCTGACAGTGTGCGCTCGCAGCCCAGAAGGCCAACCGTGTCCTGGGCTGCATCAAAAGCAGCGTGGCCAGCAGGTCGAGGGAGGTGATTCTGCCCCTCTGCTCTGCTCTGGTGAGACCCCACCTGGAGTACTGCGTCCAGCTCTGGAGCCCTCAGCACAGGAAAGACATGGACCTGTTGGAGCGGGTCCAGAGGAGGGCCACGAAAATGACCAGGGGGATGAAACACCTCTCCTATGGGGAAAGGTTGAGAGAGCTGGGGTTGTTCAGCCTGAAGAAGAGAAGGCTCCGGGGAGACCTTATTGCAGCCTATCAGTACTTAAAGGGGGCTTATAAGAAAGATGGGGACAGACTTTTTAGCAGGGCCTGTTGCAATAGGACAAGGGGGAATGGTTTTAAACTAAAAAAGGGTAGATTCGGACTAGATATAAGGAAGAAATTGTTTACACTGAGGGTGGTGAAACACTGGAACAAGTTGCCCAGAGAGGTGGTAGATGCCCCATCCCCGGAAGCATTCAAGGTCAGGTTCAACGGGGCTCTGAGCAACCTGATCTGGTTGAAGATGTCCCTGCCCATGGCAGGGGGGGTGGATTAGGTGACCTTTAAAGGTCTCTTCCAACCCAAACTATTCCGTGATTCTATGATTCTATGATATAAAGGAACTCTGAAGTGTTTCTTTTTCTCCCCAAATGAGGAATGTCAGATAGACTATTTCCTGCCTTTCCTCTGTTAAGAATATGGCGTGGGAGGCCTCAGAAGTATAAAACTGCTTTTCCTTAATCAAAAAGACAAGAGTCTTGGAGCTTTAATAGAGACATACTTTCTTCTCAACAGTTCTCAAACATTTGCGCTACATTGGATTTAATGATACAGGAATTTTAAAGGAGCTGAATAAATCACTTCTTTTGCTGTTCATCAAGTGACACACTGGTGATATAGCCTCTGTTAGAGATCTGGTAGACCCTTCAGGAAAAAACAGCATTAAAATCTGCCTGAATTTACTGTGTTTGAAAAATGGCAGTGAAAAAACATGCCTCAAATACATAAATGTTAAACAGAAAAATGTCAAATGTGCATGAGGTCTCTTCTATTCTTGGAGACCTCGGTTATATTAAGTAAATATATTCAGTTACTAGTGGTAACTTGGAAGACACTTAAGTGTGGGAAAGAGAAGGAGGGATAGCTAAACAGAAGGCTGACAAGGGGGTGAAGCTGTGCAAGCATGCATTTGCTGGCTGAAGCTGCAGTGCAGCAGCCAAGGGATGAGTTTTAAAGCTCTGGTAGGTCACAGCACAGTTTGTTCTTTCTGATTTATGAATCCCACACTTCGAGTATGTCTTTGCTTTGCTATATTAATGCCTTCAGTACTCAGGAGTGTGTGCGTATCTTAATCAGGCACCGGTATATCATATACGTCAATCATGAGGCAGCAACAATATGCAAACACACTGCTACATTCCTACCCGCTTGAAGAGGCTTTTGCTTTGCAAAACGTAAAGCCAAGGGTATGTCACTGTGTCTTCCAAAGTAGACCCTAAAGAGATGCAGTTGTTGTTAGTAACGAGTAAGGACACAAATAGCTCTTACTTGCCTTACAGTTAGATCAAGCTTATGGTGCATTACCATGCGAACATTACAACCTGTATTTCCAGCACAGTCACTCAGCTCTCATGCATAGATGCCATCAAGCCAGGGAGAAGGAAAATCAACGATGCCAAACATCATAAATAAAACAATGTGCTCTCATGYATAGATGCCATCAAGCCAGGGAGAAGGCAAATCAACGATGCCAAACATCATAAATAAAACAATGTGCTCACATGCACTGCAAATACATCGCATCGTTTTTATTATGTACAGCTCTTCTGCAACTCCTCCCACTCTATTAATAAAATGTCCTTAAGGTTTCAAAGTGGAAAGCTCAGCAGTTGCTGATGCAAAATGACAGCAGTAGAGTGATGATGATTTACACCACCTACAGATCAAGTCTGAAGTCTTTATTTACATGCTGCAAGATTGTTTGCACAAGTCTTTGCCCAATTTGGTGCATGGGAAATCTGGTGGTGAAACAATTTAGTTGCATTATGAAATTAAAAAGCATTCTAAAGACTTAAGGCATTAAGTGCTCTTTGCGTGCTGCTGTATTACATTCATAAAATACCCAAGCCTGGTTCTAATGGGCTGTAAACAAACTCTTGGTGAAAAATATATCAAAATAAAACTACAGACAGCCTGGAAGAATGCCTTCCAGGTTCCCCAGAAAGATTTCATACCAATTAGCAAAGCTAGTCCCAGAGAGCGCGTAACAGGCTTTGCGCTAGACCTTGCAGATGCTGGGACAGGACTTTGTTTTTTACAATACCAGTATTTACACCGACTATGGGCTTGAGTGATAGGAAACGTAAGATTTGCAGTGAGAGCAAGGCAAATGGTATCATTTAGAAGGGAAGATAAACAAAATTGTTACTACCAAGAAAGTGGGAAGTTAGGGCTGTGTGGGCTGAGTTCTGTCCTTATTTGGCTTGGGGGAATTATGTGATTTTATTCTATGACTCAGAGTTGTTTTTACAGCATTTGTGTCACCCAGAAAAATTGAATCTGAGTAAGACCCAGTGTATTCTAGGAGAGAATATTTTGTTCTGTAATGTGAACTCGCTAACAGCCACTGACAGCTTTCATGTTTTGCTTTTTTATTATCATTGTCATTCAAGCATAAACCGCAAAATGTCTCAGAGCTGTCAGGTTGTGTTACCACAGCAAGTACATGCAGTATCAGGGAAAATCCTAACATTTGGAGAGTCATTTTACAAAGCAGCAACAGTGAACTTCATTTCTTGAGAGAGCTATAAGCTTTTTGTTTGCCTCCTTCGGCCTCTGTTCCCATGAAGAAAAACACAGCCTGTGTATGAATTAGATAATGATGTAACTGCCCCCCTCAGTTCCACCCGGATCTGACCATACTATTTCACTTGCAGAGCCTCACCCACTATACATGCCACAAGTTAGTCACTGCCCTGAAGTGTAAATGCTTGTGTTTTTCCATCCAGGAGGGTTGTTAGAGGATTTGACACATAATGCTGTAAAGTGATGGCAGAACTGAAAGTAGGTGAGCTCAGGCATTGGTTTGAAGATGCAGCAAATCCAAGCAAATCCAAATTTAGGGCTTTGAAGGCTGGATCGCAAATGCTGCAGCCCTGTGGTGCAAAGTGCTGATCCAATATTGGCTCACTCTGCTTGTTCAGATGTGTTCAAGCGTTTCTGAGAAGTTATTTTTGTGCTGGCAGGCTTTATGAGAGATCAGGTGGTGTCTGCCCATGTGGCTCTGCATTTCTACGAGGCTGGAGATCATTTCTCTTCCTGCAGCTGCCACGGAGCTGTCGTGAAAGTATGACAGTGACACGAACACCGCTCTGGTTAATTAGACAGAAAGGAGGCTGCGTGCCTGCACCCAGCCTGGAGCGYGTCGGTGGCACCGTGTGGATTGGGTTTTATTAATGGCCGTGGAAGAGCCTCAACCTCCCATCCATTGCTCAGGACCAAGTAACAGCTCGGACATAACTGAAATCCCAAGCAAAATGAGTTTTTTCTTGGTCCAAGTGCCTTGCACGTGTCCAAGGGAGGGACGCTCACCTCCTCCCTCCGCTCTTTGCTGGAGAGTGCTGGCACCGGACTTTGGCTCCCGTTCACTGCGTGGCTTGTTTGGCCCTGAGCTCAGGCAGGGGGGTGCGTCAGTACCCTGCGAGCTGCTTATGTAAAGGAAACTTCCCTCTCTCTCACCTACTAATTTTTCTAAATTTTTTTTTTAACAACAACTGCATTTTGTCAGTGGTCTACTTTCGGCTTTTGCTTTTCATTCCCTCAAGTTTTTTCAAGAAAAAAGGCTGAGGAAGGTGCGGTCCTCTCGGGCTGCAGCCTGGAGGGGGGGACACTGCACTAATCTAATGCTCTCTGTCTCTCTTCTGGTGTCCAGAGGAGAAGAAAATGAAGCTGACACAATTATCAGATAGTTCATTAACTGAATCCCATCAGAACTGGTCACTCTGCAAATTCTTGGCGATTTAATTCCTCCATTTAATTAACTCCTCCCCTAGAAACGATTAGCCCACATTAGAGACTAATCACCTCTTAATTTTCCATTTGATAATTAGTGCTCTTCTAGGCCCCGGTTAAGCTTTCTTGCCTTATGCCAGATTTGTTCAAAAGCAGACACTTAAGCCTTGTTAATCTTGCCGTTTCCCATTTTTCATATGGGGAGACAGGCTGCCTTGTAGTGAAGGGGGGGTCTGATAATGCCAGAGGGGCCTCCTGCAGAGGCCGTTCCCTCCCCATCTCTGCTGTGGACTTCCCATGTGCCTGGGAGAGAGGAAAGACAAAAAAATACCCACCCCAAAATTAACTACAGCGCAAAACTTTGACCTTCGCAGCTTCCGCTCTGCTGGTGCCCAAGGTCTCTGGGCCTTGTATTTTTTATCTGCGTGGGTGTTTGTCAGGCACAGGGCCAGGGCCATATGTCCTCGAGAGGGTTGCAGCAGCGAGGGCTGCCTGCGAGGGCTTTCATGGTGGGTGGGGGCATTTTCTTGAGGTCTGCTCTCTGCTCCTGAGGCTGCTTCTGCATTTTATCTACAGATGGGTTCAATGCAAAATGCAGAAGCTGTCCAGGAAACAGAAGGCAATGCTTCCCCGCCGCCGCCCCCCCGGATGTGTTTGCAAATCCCGGTCTCCTCTTTCAGTATGTTTCTGCCAAACAGAAGCCTGCTGGCATTATTTATTAATTTTGCTGCACGGTGTCATGATTTCGACAGGAGGGGGGGATAGTCCCCTTTTGATCCATGCTGGCCCATCGCTTCTGTCGGTAGGGCACTTTTTTAGGGCAGAGGGTGCTGCGGGTTTGGCTCTCCCCATATGCTGGAAAGCAGAGAGGTCTGACCCGCCATTTGTCAGGTGAGCTGCTGGTTGTACAAACCTTGGGTGATGTTGCTCATGTTAACTATTGCTGTATGCTGCGGAGCCCCGTTTGTCCCTGCACGCTCCCAGCGGAATGGTGGCAAATGCTCTCTTCAGCCTCGCCTGGGACAGAGGTCAGACTGCCTTCCTCACGAGCGGCTGCGGGGCTGGGCTCCCTAYGAGAAGTAAGGTGGAGGAGTGCAAGGTCTGTGAGCAGTGCCCCAGCGACACCTGATGGAGTGTGTTTGGACGGGGCTGGTTGGTCATGCACAGGCATGATGGAGGAAAGGCAAACACCCAGYTGACTTTTTTTATGGAAAGGTAGGCACATTCGATGCTTAAATAAATACAATTGTTTAGAGCTCCCTCAGTTGCTGCCTAAACCTCAAGATTCCCAAAGCACTTCTGTTCCTAAGTGGATCAACCATTCAGGCCCGGAGCCTCAAGAATATTTCCGCATCTTTGCTGCTGATATCCCCTGGCTATGCCTAATCCTTTTTAGGTCTCTCAAGAGTAAACCRAGCCACCTAAATGCAGGTGGTACTGCCCGGCACAGCCCTAAATCTGGGGGGGGGGTCTCAGACAAGGTGTGTTTGGAACTGGGCTTTGCTGGCATAAGCCAACCTTGCTGTACCATGTTACTGCCCTGCCTGCCCGTCCCCGCTCCCCTGCGGATGCTACTGCCCCTCGAGCGGGGAAGAACCTATGTGTGCTCTTTTCCATACCCTGTGGTGAGGCCCAATGCTGTAGCCCTTCAGCTGGAGACCCTTGGGCAACACGTAGCCAACTTGTAGCACTGGTAGGGTCCCTCAGACCCGATGGGATGCTCTGTCAAAGGCACCTACCAAGCTTCTACCCAAAATAATGGACTGAGGGTGTCCTGGCTTGGTGCTTTAACTCATCGCTTCCACAGTCTGTTCTTTTTTTTGCAATTTTTAAATTGCACTGCTAAAAATCATAGCAGCAGCCCCAAGCAACGAAGTCTCCCTACCCCATTTAAGGGCAAGGCAAGCATTTCTGTTGCACCAGTCAGCCCGGTGCTCTGGTAGAAGGATCGTGGACAGGCTGTCACTGAGTATGCCTGAGCGGCTGCAAACACTCACCAAGCGCCAAGGAGGGAGAGGATGCRTTTTGGATGCCCCGGAGGTGCTGCTGGGCATCAGGGTGAAAGGAGGTGCAGCCCTACATGGGCAGGCACACTGCCCCCTTCCCTGTCCCACGCCCTCACGTGTCAAATGCGTGTCCCCAGCACAACATGGTAAGTCTCAGAGGAGAAGCGTGAAAGCTCTGCCTAAAGCAAAGGGAAATAATAACCATAGTGAGAAATTCTGGGTAGAACACACATTTTGTTTTGAGGGCTGCGGTGTCTTGCAGAGCCCTGGTGTGATTTATTTTTAATGCTGAACATCTAGCCCTCCTTCTCATTTCCCACAGCTCGACGTGATCAATGTGCTTCTGCAGCATCTCCCTCCCCCTGCCTCGTATGCGTGGCGTTTACCTCCTTGTTTATTTTCTGTTTCCTACCATACACGCAGAGCAGATGTTCCCGACTCTCTGTTATAACTCAAATTGGGCTTGGTAGCTCAAACAACTTGTTGCAACACACTTGTTGCTAAAGCGCAGCTGTTGTAGCACAGCTTTTCTGACAAGTGCAAAGAGGGTTTTCCCCCTCCTTCTGCTCCTGTGAGCCCAACGCAACCTGCATCCCTACATGCAACTTAGAAACAGTTAAGGGATTTGCAGGCTGCAGCTTTGCTGCTATCGAGCTAGCAGGAGTAGGGCTTTCTCTTCACGTTGCCAGTTGCTAGGCTTGGGACTCAGCGCCGATCCTGTCCAACAGCGTAGTATTCGCCCTGCTGCAAAGGAGCTATTTCCTCCATCACTGTCGATTCGATGTCTCAGAAAAAGCTGTTGTGCCCCTTCTCTCTCAGGTACTGTGGTCTTTTGCAGCTGTCAGGAAACAAAGCCTTTTGCATGAGCAGAAGTGCTGTACTTCTGCAATCCATAAATACACCCCAGTGTGGGGGTTTTGGGTGTTTGCCTGTAACACGGCCACGGGGGCTTTTTTGGTGACGCCCAGGGTTGGCACGCAGGAGGTGTCAGCAGCCCATAAAATCACAGGCAGGGAATGAGTGGGAAGTGGAGTATGTGGGCATAAATGTGTGCTTATCTACTGCGGTGGCCGTACCCCTCCCTCCCCCAAGCACTGCTGGCTTTAATCGTCTTAGACCYGTGCAAAAACTCTGCATACGTCAGGTGGTGGATGTTTGAGTAGCTGCGTTACTGTAGCTGGAGAATCTAACCCCCTTGCAGATGAACTAAGATGAGGCTTGGAGAAGGCAACGTGGCAGACGGTTGCCGTCAGCAGCGCCAGCTGCTCCCAGGGCAGCTCCGGGCCCCAGCGGCTGCTCCCTCTCCCCTCCGGTGMGCCCTGGAGCCATGCTTGGTTTCTTACCAAAGTTTCATGTGCTCAATGTTTGGGCTCCCCGAGTTTCTTTGTCCTTTACCCATGACACATTCTTTCTTAGTGGTCCAACACATGCGGTTCAGGTGCGCCGTACCATGTGGGGAAGCTTTTACTCATGCAGCTGCAGGGAGGAGCACTGGAAACTTTCTTACGCCACTTTCCTTTGCTAGGAGGGGGCATGGGTGAAAGGTGTGTATGTGGCTATTTGTACTGTAACGTTAGCTGGAAGGAGGACTCGGCCATAATGAACAGGTTTTAGTAAGTTCTCTTGCTGTGTTTTCAGCCCAGTCCTTTAACTGCTCTGGGCTTGATTATGCAGTGAATGCATTGCCATTACATGCTCAGGAAGGCATGATAAGTTCATTTAACAAATCTTCCAGATCATCTGTAAGTGTATACTGCTCTAACCTTCTGCTTAGTGTGCTGATTATTATGTTGTTGAAGTTTATTTCTGATTTGATGATTGGCTCCTTTCCTATCTGCCAACATCTTTGACAGACAACAGAATTATCCTTTTAGACCTATTACCAGGTAATTACGGCTACTTGGCGTGATGGAGTGCTTCTTGTTACTTGGCGTTYAGAAGCGTTAGTCAGGTAGGGGAAAGTGCCATGACAGGTAGAGCAAAAATCACATTGCAGCACAGTTATAGCCCGCCAGATCCCTCAATCCAAGAGTCTCAGGGCTTCTTGCTCATTCTCTCCCAGTGTCTGACCTGGCTACAGAGCAGGCTCCTGACAGAAGTGCCTGAGTTAAGCACAGACAAATAAGTGATGAACCTGCCCCAAATGTTGATGCTATACAGTGCGGAGAAGGTGGCACTGATCCTGTCATGGAAGTGGAAGAGATGAATCAACAGGAGGTAAATAAACTGTCTGGCGAGGCTTGGGAGGGCTGTTGGCTTGGATAACTTATTGCCTGTTGTGTGTTTAGTGCAGAAAGGCTGTTTCAAAAGGTCTTTGCAGTGCTGTGTTTAAGTTCATTGTGCGTTGCCCGTACGTAGCTGCGGAGGCAGCTTTATTAAGATTAATGGCCTCACTAGCCACTAAGGGGGAATTAAGTGGAGCTCACTGCGATGCGTCCGTGCCTTCGTGTGTGTACTGCGCAGCCTTCCCATTAGATAACAAGGAACTGCAAGTAGTCACTGCTTTGGGCGGCAGTCTGTGGAAAGCACGGTGTGAGGACTTAAGCAGGAGACAAGCAGCTGTTTATTACACAGGATAGAAATGACCGTGCAGATGCCAAAGGGCTGGGGCAGAGCAGCTCCCCAGCTGCTCGTAAAAGCGGGATGGGCCCGATCCCTCCCGGGGCTCCCCGGCTGTGCATGCCCACACCACTGCCACCCTTGGACCAGCTTCAGCAGGGAGGGCAGGTTGGCTGGTACAGATGCTGCCAGCCTTGACTTTCCCTGTCTGCTAGTGGGACGCGCGAGCAGCAGCTGCCTGCTCGGCCGCACGCCGGGCATGAGCGGTGATGCAGTGCGGCACGCTGAGCCGAGGGCTGCTTGAAGGCAGAAGTGAGGGCAGGGCTCCCCACACCCCACAGAGAAAGACAGGCGATGCAGCCCCTCTTCAGGCTTCACCAGCAGCGGTTCATCCCTGAAATGAGACGTCTGAGTGTGGCTGGCCAGCTTTAGTTGAGGCCAAGAGTCACAGCGCAGATGTGGGGGATGTAAATTCAAGTTCCTCTTCAGCTTTAGTTCATACAGATCTGAGCCCAGCTTCCCTCTCCCTCCCCAAAGCTGCTCTGGGTATTGTGGGGAGTCAGCTGGTGACCCTGATGATGTTGTTTTTCAGCATTGCATGCATACAGACATATTGCAATGSGAGGCAGGAACTTGCTTGCCAGGTGAGTGCCCGGCGCCTCACTGCAGAGCAGCCCATGCTGCTTCTTTCTTGCTGGAAATGTTGCCATTTGATTAGCGCAAGTGAGACGTGAAACCACATCCGCAGGATGGGCTGGGTGAGACCTCATGAGCTGGTGCAAAAGCCAGTGACCTGGACAGTCTTGGAGAGGGTCTCTGTCCTGCCCTCGCCAGGCAATGGGAGGATTTGACCTTGATGGAGCTACACTCCATGCCCTGGGCTCCTTGTCCCCTTTGCATGGGGTCTGCGTGATGTCTAACTACCTGGGCCGTCGGCAGAGGTTTGGACTGACAGATAAACACACTAGCCTGTGGTTTGCTGTGCACTGCATCTGCTTCAGTCTCCCTACCCTAGAGTGTGCTGTTCCCTTTCAGAAGATGCTCCTGCTGCAGCTGTGGGCTCCTGGGCCTCTGCTCCTGCTGCAGGACTTGGCCACTGTGCAGTGGCTAGGCCAGAGCTTCAAATCTGGTGCCCACCTTGACCCTCTCCTCTTTCTGCTGCTTCATTGGCTTCGCTTCTTTACCCTCCCCGCGGGTAGGTGGCTTTTTGGTGGCTATTTCTTGCCAAGCACTGCTGCTGGCTGCCTTGTCTCCTCCCTGCTTCCTCCTGCCGTGGACCAGGCGGTGAAGAGTCCCCGAGCTTACTCCTGCAGGTAGCCAGCCGAGCTCCACCGCGAGGCGGCTGCCGGGCTGCTTTGCCCCCGGGCTAGGTTTGGGCATCGYGACGTGCCCAGCACCGTCCGTGCTCTCAGTCCATGGGCAAGTGTCCGTCAGGAAACTGTCCTCRCTCAGACCAACTCTGCGATGGCAGCCCGCTGCTGGGCGGCGCGGGTGCCTGCCTGCACCCCCCTGGGACACGGCGCGGGGTGCGAGGGAAAGCGGGGCAGCTGCTGCTGGTGTGCAGCATTCCACACACAAACCCAGGCCAGCAYGGTGAATGTAAAACCAGGCGATGGGCTGTCATTCACTCTGTCATTCTTCCCTTTTGACCAGGGAAGCTGGTCAAAGCTTAGACAGTTTTATGTACACCCAACAGAACAAACCCGGACGCTCGGCAGAGGCTGCTGAAGGGAATTAGGGGCCAAAATTGGTCTTTGGGGTGAGATGGGTTTATTTCTGAAGGACAGGAGCCATTCTGACAGCCCAGAGGTGCTGTCACTGGTGGCAGCCCTCCTTGCAGAGGATACACGGCGAGGACATCGTGGGGGGGCACCACAGCAACTCTCCCTTCCCAGGGGTTTCTTGAGGCAGTGTGGGTCTTCTCTGGCTGGGGTGGGACCAGCCGAGGGCAGCCCAACGGGGGCACGGCACAGCAGCCTGAGGGGGGTGGGCAGGCTGCGAGGGGGCTGCAACACGGGGCAGAGGGCCAGCAACAACGTGCAACCTGCAACACCCAGGCTGGGCAGGGACCCACGGCCCTGGGCTGGGGTGAAATGGGACTCCTGAGTCCTTGGGCAGGGGTGGGGGGTGGCCCCAGGGGGGACCCCTCTCTAAGATGCCTATTGTGCCCTCAGGGCCCTGGAGCTTAATGCCTGAGCAAAGTCTGGGGGCCTGAGCCTCAGTCCAGACAAAAATGAAGCCCCCACCCACAGAAGAAAAGCTGTCCTCTCTTCTGAGGGAGGGAAAGGCTCTTAACTCCTTGCTCTTGAAGTCTTGGCTCCTCAGCTGCTTCTGCATCTCCTGTAAGCAGCAACATCACGGCTGCACCGAGCACTGTTTCTGGCGGTGGCGCTGGCTGTGCGGAAGTTGCAAACCCCAGCACGGCCGCCCTGGTCTGTTCCGTCTGCTCGCGGCACAGCAGGCCCCACCGCAGAGGACTCCTCCTCCCTGCCCCAAACCTACGCCGTCCGGAGCTGAGCACGCAGCGKCGCAGCCAGCTGGGTGACCACCCTCCACGCAGCCCGGGTCCCACGGGTCAGAGCCGACAACAGGAGCCCCTCGCGGCAGAAATGCTGAGGCAGCTACTTCAAAGGTCACCCCAGCGATTATGCGTGCAGGAAAGGCTCAGATGTACGACACAGCTGCTGCTGTGAGAAGAGGGGAAGTATGCACCGAGCTGCGGCCGCTGTTAGAGAAGCTCAGGAAACCAAAGCCGGGGGCGGGCAGAGGGGCTTGGGCGCTCTGCGGTGTCGGGACCTCATCCCCCCTGCACTAGTTGCATGAACGCAAGCTGCTCTTAGAGATAAAAAACAGGGGAGCGAAGATGTTCAGCCACCGGAGTCAGGCAAACAGCTCTGCCCCTTCACTGCTCTAAGGAGGGCAGCGTTTGGCCGGAAGCATCTGGATGTGCGATGCTTGGGATCCAGCTAACCTAGCGCTGGTGTCTAAAGGTGGGGAGGTGTCCCCAAAGCTGCATGCCCTCGGCTGTCTTGTCCTCCTCCATCGGTGAAAATGGGCCCCGCTGAGGCCCATGATGGCGCCCACAGGTAGGCGGCTAAAGTGGGAGAGACAAGACCTCTCTCACCTTCAGTTAGGTGAGATGAGTCCCACCAGCTGTTCTTAGCCAGCCTTTGAAAATAAAGGACACATTTTAACCTGCAGCTGAACCACTGCAAGAAGTGGTCCCCAGTGATCGTTTTAAATCATATCAATGTGTATCAGAGGTAGGAGCTACATTCACATCCTTAACCCACTGTCACATTAAATGCCCCCGGGCATGAAGTGGGTTGTTAGAAGCAATCTTGCATTGAGTCTGCGCAGGCTTGCCCTGCAAGGCAGGCTTGTCCTCACTGCCAGCTTGTGAAGCTGTGCCAACGCTTACGTCCCCAGCACACACCACTGGAGCAGAGCAGGCTCCTCTGGTCAGRGCTGAATTCTCCAATCCTTGTGGTGGAACATCAGATATAAACATCTATTTTTTTTTTTCAGTGGCAGTATAGCTCTGCTGCTTTGGGGCTTGGCTCCACCACTATGTTGACTTCTGGCTTCTCTGAGTTCCCAGAGATTAAAAAGGGCAGGACAGGTCATGAGGAAGAGCCCTTTGTGGCAAAAAAATTAACAGCATGGAGCCGCAGTAGCAAGGTCTGTAGCTTCCGAGTCTACTTCCAGCCTGGCAGCCACAGCGGCTTCCCAGCACTGAGCATCTGCAGTGTGCTCAGCCCTCGGCGTTAACCAGCCATGAGTCATGCTCTGAAAAATGTTGAGGTGTGGTTTAAAGCCCAAATTTGTTTCTTTTAAGAATAAATGCAAGTCTCCTTCACGTACCCTCTGGTATTTAAGTTTTTCTAACTGAGAAGACTAGAAACTTTTCCTTACCAGGCCTCTTTCTCACATTGTCATGCCCTTTCAGGATCAAGGGTTATCAGGAAATGAATCAGGATTAGCAAGAGCTGGCAAAAGTTCACGGGAGGCTCTGGGTCATGAGCTTGGTGCTCCTGCAGTGCTCTGCTGAAGCCACTCGTGGGGCGATGCTCCCCGACCGGCTGGCTGCCTGCAGCGGGGGACTTTCCTAGAAACTGTGACCTCCGTGTGTCTCCCACCCCCAGCCCCCCCAGCCTTCCCCCGTGCATATGCTGAGATGTCCGTATCTTCTCTGTGCTGTGGTCTGGAGGTGCGCGAGGCTGCTGCCTGTAGATGACGCACAGAAACATACCGCTGTAAGCCTTGGAGCTGCTGCTGCCGGCCAGGCAGGAGCTCCAGGTGTGCCAGCACAGGGTGGCTGGTGAGGCTGTGGGCGGGGGGGCTCACGATGGGGCAGAAGATGGGCTGTTTCAGCCATTCCTACTGCCAGCCACCATAGAAAAGGCTGGAGTGGGGCTGGGCTCAATCACCAGGCCACCCTGAGCTATGTATGTGGGACGCTGACGGCAGAGCTGCTGTCAGAAGCTCCTGCAGGAGCTAATAACATCTGCGCTGGTCTATGGCGAGGCTGCCTGTCGTAGCAGCTCTCTGAGAGGTGTTCCCTGCCAGCCTTCCTCCAGCTTCGGCTGGAGCCTGCTTTGGCAGCATTGCTAGCTACATCGCAGCTGCTGATTTTGCAATAGGCATCTACTGCCACCATCCCCCCACCCCCGAAAGTGACTGCTGAGGTGCATACAGGTCCCAGTTTAACAAACCCCCAAACCCCCAACCTACCAGCTCCCACCCACCCGCTGTACATAGCGGAGGCTCCCAGTGCCCTCTTTAGGGGATGTGTTTTGCTGAGTCCCACAAGACGGAGGTGGCTCTGCAGATCGCAAAAGCACTTTCCRGGGCTCAGTGGTCCTTCATGTCCCATCCCCACCGATCCCTTACTGTGCACGTGGAAGAAGAGCAACGAGGCACAGGAGAGCCCCAGAGTCTCAGCAGAAATCTTGTGCCTTGGCGCAGATCAGCCCCTCCTCATTTCTGGCAAGCAGATTTAGTACTGCTGTGCAAACCAAGCAGCGGGTCTAGTCCCTGGGGAGCTGCTCACTGATCACATGCCAAATTGTCCCCAAGTCCCATGTACCCTCCTTCCCCACTGCCTCCACCCCTTGTCTACAGCATGTGTGCACCTGGGGAAAGACAAGATTTCTGACATTTACCACCTTTCAGGGTCTGGTAAATGTTGGGGGAAAAAGGAGCTGGGAATAGCGCTTCCCCATCCTTCCCCCTGTCCCCATTTTCTCCATGGCTGAAAGGCCATGCTTTCTGCTTTCTGTGATCAGACAGGCTGTGGTTTCCTGGTATTCCCACGGGAACCGGGACCTTCGGGGGAAACAGCAGCTGCCCCAGCACTGGTGAGCACCCAGCTGGTGCTATTTCTGTCCCCACAAGGTCTCCAGCAGCTTCAGCTCCATGGCAGAGGCTGCAAGGCACCTGTGTGTGGCTTTGCAAATCTCTTTCCTCCTCTGCGCAAAGCAGCGTGGTGCAAAGCGCAGAAGTGCAAAGCTGGGGGGTTGGTACAACAATGTGGTGGGGAAAGGTATCCTTCAGATAAAATCAGTGCTATATGGATTACCCCCTTCCCTCCAGCCTGCCCCCCAGCACCAGCCTGCTTACACGCTGTTTAGACAGACACAAATTTCCTGAGGTGCCAGCCGAATGCCTTAAGACTGAGGGAAAGCCAAAAGAAAATAAACCTGATGTAGCTGGGTGCTTTAATTTGCAGGAAGAGCAGAGCAGCAGCAGGCTGCTTCCCAGCTGAATCTTTCCTGCTGTATCAAGCATAAATTCATCAGGTATTCCATTTCCTGAAAAAAAAGAGGAATAATTCACTTCTTAGAAATAAAGCATAGAGCTATTTTTCCTTCTGACATGGTGAACACAATTACCTAAGGCATGGGAGACTGAGATAACTCACTTATTCAGCTCCCATTCTCCAAAGAAACCATCATCATTCTGTCAGAAAAGGCTTTAAAAACCAATTCACATCCTGAATGCTAAAACATCACCACATACAGAACTTGTCCTTACGATTTCCACGCACCAGCTGCAGCACCACAAGAAAAACACACTCATAGGCAGGGCAGAGTTCATTATTATCAAGGCCATATACACCATGCAAGGTCCTGTGTTTGCTGACCCTTCTCCCAGTGCTGTTGGCATCTCCTTGTCCTTCAGGAGCAATTCCCAGCAAAGCAAAGCACAGTGGCATCCTGTTAACAGCGTATGAGCCACGCTGGGGCTGGGAAAGTGTGCATGGGGGAAGAGAGTCCCAAACTGTGTCTGTTTGGAGAGTTCAACGAAGGGAAACCATAAGCCTGCGCTTGCCCCCAAATATAACTCCATTTAGGCTGCATCCTCCACTCCCACCTTCTCTGCCATTGTATAATGGGGAGATTGGAGTAATGACTTTCAGCAATGCTGTTTGAATGGCAGCGGTCCAATTCTGGACTGTATTTTTTTTTTTTAATGGTGGGGGGAGAGTAGGTTGGCAGAGGGGAGAAAGCATCCGTTTGGTTTGTCTGCAATCCCAGTTTTGCTTTGGGAGCTTTAGAGGACAGACACATTCTTCCATCTCCGCTAATCCTCCTCTGATACAGAGGATTTTCCTGCCATTAAATGATAGCTTGCGAGAAAAAAATGCCAACTTTTCGGAGACTGACTCGTATGGCTAATGGCAGCCTCATGAGCAGGAGGGAGGACACAGCCACTGCCCAGCTAGGTAAGCAATGTATCTAGATGGTTTCTGTTGGGAATTYTAGTTTCGACTGTTTGACGCTAAGCTGGTTACGCTCCTCTGTACCAGCACCTGCTGCCTGGGGAGATGGCCAGTCTCTTACTGTTGGTGATCTTTTCCCACCTCAGATGATAGGAACCTGCCCTTGGCACAGCTGGTGGGAAGGATGCGGATGAGCTTGTGAAAAGCTGTAGCACAAAGCTGCAGGATTCCCCGAGAAGGTCAGTGGTGGAAGAAAGATGCTTGCCAGGAAGGTGCTGGGGACTTCATCAGTTTGCAAGTGTGTGGGAGAGGAGCTTTTTCCTTCATCTTCCTTTCTAAACAGAGAGCTTACTGTGGGAAAATGATGCAGGGAAATGACAGAGGGTGAAACCTGTCTCTGCTCTTCTTGTGTGCTTTTAGATCCCTCAAGTTCACTTGCCAGACCTGAAATGCCACTAGTGAATAATCGAGGTAATGTTCGCCATCATTTTAAATGGTGAGTATACTCTTATTCTGCATTATCCAGTAGTGCATGAGACAGGTCGTTTGGAAAGGTGTAGATTAAATACTCAATTATTGCAATCATTGTCTCTTTACCCTTCTAAAAACTCTGCAAACATTTTTCGGTCTCTCACTCTTCCTTTCAAATACTGAATTACCGTAGTATTTAAAAGAGAGCATCCCTGGGTGGCRTTTTGTTTATTCCTTAACCTTATGAACATTTTTGACCTTACTGCTGTATTTCATCCTTTTTCTTAAACCTACATCTCATTTGAGCCCCCTCTGTGTCAATGAGTTCGAGGCATCTTCCAGCTGCTGCCCTGTCTGCTGCCACAATGTAAAAATCAAAGAACATCCTTCTTGGGGAAGGAATAAGAAAGGAGAGACGGGAATGTTTCATGCTGTGTTGGTCAGAGGAGATCTGACCAACAGAGGAGACCTGATCTCCTGTGCTCTGAACAGCAGTTCTCCCGAGGGTTTGGTGGGGTTCAGATGGAGGATTTTTTCCGACTTCTGTTGCAAGAGAAAGAGAGAGAATTGCCACAAAGACTGCRGTGCTGAGGGGCTCCTCTGAGCTCCTATTGCCAGGGGATTGTTTTCTAGTTGGATGGTCCTCAAGTGTTTGTTTTCCATGTACTGCACRATGCAGAGAGATACACTTGTAAATAGAGATCTTAGATGTGTGCTGTGAAATGCCACTAGCAGAAGACCCAGATTTGGCACTCAAAAACCTTGTGTATAAGGAAAACAGGCTAGATATGGCTTGGGTACAGACACTTCCTTTATCAAGTGATTAGAGAACAAGCAGGGAGGGTAAGGAGGGGATCTGTTTTTCAGCATGCTCATTCCTAYGCTGCTCACAGTGTACACAGCTGCTGGGGGAGGTCTGCTGTGACGGCCAGAGAGGTGACTGAGCTTGGGGTAGCTGTAGCTAAACGTTGAACTTGCCTGGGACAGTCTAACATATAGGACAGCCTATGCACATAATGCCCCTCTGGATGTCACCCTGAGCCCTTGCAAGGCTCTCGTTTCGGCAGCAACACTTGCATCCATCGTTTCCAGACAGCGACCTATGGTCAGACATTTGGGAACAGGCAAATCCTTAATCTGTCTGGCCCTCAGTTTATGTAACCGCCTAACAAAAACAACATATGCCCCTGTTTGCAAGCAACAGCGTGGGCTGGTGCAAAGGGTAGCAAACGAGGCAGCCCCTGGGCAGCCTGCGCAAAGGAAGAGCAATCTGAGGCCAGCGCGGTACCTCACCTGTTGTCTACCCAGGGCCCTGACTGAAGGGGACTTTTCTTTAGCCGTGGCTGTTAGATAAGGGCTCAGGAAAAAGGAGAAGAGCATACAAACAAGCAAACAAAATGACAACCTGTCTRAAATCCTTTCCACCTCTCAAGAGTCCTTCACTATCATTTATCCTTGAAGTGATGCTGTTTTGCTAATTCTCTGGTCACGATAGCGTGGCCAGGCTTGATGGGACCTGAATTTCAATAAAGAGGCCACAGCTAAAGTCCTTCTGGGATGCTCCCTCCAAATATCTAAATCCCTCTTTTACATGCAATGACCAGGTTGGTTCAAACAGAACCAGGCTGGGTGGCTCCTGGGTTAATGTCTTGTCAATGGGGACCTGCCCAGCAACTGGTTTTGCAAGTCTCCTGCTTGAAGAAGCCACTGGCAGCATAAACTTATAAATACAGTACTGTGCATGTTGCCTTTAAAAAGGATGGAGAAAGGACAGAGCAATTGCAGTTCAAACTGTAGTTTGGTCTGTACATTAAAGCCTTAGAGGCTGCAAAAATAAAAGCTTGATGCTTGCTGAAGCTGATGTTTCCTGGCATATCACCTCACAAGTGTGTCTTAATAAAAAAGTCTATTGGGAATACAGCTGAAGTGGGCAATCGCTGTGCTGCAAATCTGCTGGGAGAGGCA
Organism: Oceanodroma leucorhoa; assembly: GCA_030449065.1. NCBI lineage: Eukaryota > Metazoa > Chordata > Aves > Procellariiformes > Oceanodroma > Oceanodroma leucorhoa. Next base: position 2,977,814 of record JASVER010000046.1, on the reverse strand, counting down.
GCCCGGCTGCTGGGAGCTTCCCTCTCCGGACAGTCAGCAGGAGCGTGGAGGAAAGCCTGTTCCTTGGCCCTTGGCCCTTGGGGCCAGACATGCATGCAGCAGCAGCAATGTACTGTCATAAAGGTGGCTGYTGGTAACGCTGTTGGTATCTCATGTCTTGTTGAAAAAATAAAAAAGGATTATGCTTGTGTGGGAGCCAATAAATTGCAGCAGGATGACCACCTTTTCCTGCTAGYGACTACATGGAGAGTTCGCTGGTGTGGCTGCTCGTTTTGCTAAGCGGCAGGTAGGTTGTGCCTGCGAGAGCAATTGCAAAATGAGCTCTGCCTTCAGTTCTTCCTCTCTGATGAGTTTATTTTGCAGATGTCTTGTTGACTGGATGATTTTTCCCCACAAAAATGCCTGTGCATGGAGGCTGATGTCTCCCGTTCCTTTTGCTCTTCTCTGATTTCTCCCCAAGAGCTTTCTCCTTCTCTTCCTTGTTGTACATCTACCTGTATGGGACTAACTTGAAAAGAAACCACAGTAGCCACACACCTCCCATGTCAGGCTGATAAAAGGACAAAGCRGCTGCTCCCTTCAAGCATAAGGCACTATGGTAACTGTCTTGAGAACTGRCAAAACAGTAAAAACTGTGCTGGAGGTGCAGAGTATCTCATCTATGATGAGATCATGAAGCAAGCAGTTGAACAATATCCCTTAATTTGTTTTTCCTCATGCTGTTCTACCAAAACACAGTGGGACTCTGTTCTTAAACACTGCACTGCATCCTTAGCAGCTGATAGTTCCCCTTGCAGTGCTGCACCAGCTCATGGCTGGTGGAGAAACGTTAGGTTGAATGAACAAAAAAAAAGAAAGAAGCAAAAAGCATGAATTTGAAGTGCCCCAGGTCCACTGCTGGACTGCTGGACTAGCATATGCTCCCACCCAGAAATACTGCAACCCATCCAGAGCTGCTGGCCTTCAAAGCATTTTTGCCTGCCCTCCCCGGCCAAACCATGTCCCCCTCAGCTTGCAGAGAGACCAATCACAGAGACACTGAGAAATACTTAAGCCTAGGTGAGTTCCYCTCTTGGGGAGAGAAATGAACCAGAGATGATGTTCTAGATGACGTTATATATATATACACACCTTCTCAGAGGATTTAAAAACCCCAGCAGAAGATGTTTAGGAATCTTTCATGAGAACTCCTTGGTCAGYGCTGGCGTACATGTAGGGGGTGACAATTAGCTTGGCTAGAAGAGAGGCAAAGACAGTGTAATTTCTTTTTCCTGTTGTGACTAATGTATTTGCTAACGATACATCCTGGTTCTCTCCTCCCAYGCCTCCACGGGGACCGCGCGTTCCTCTCTGACAGTGATCCTTTGGGTCCCCCACGTCCACGCGGTGTGGGCCTGCGTGMGGTCCTGCCCTGCCAACTGCGTGTGCACCCAGGAGCGAAGCTGCTCCGTCCTCTGTGATCGTGCTGGTTTGGGGCAGATCCCTAGTGGGTTCCCTTGCGAAGCCTCCTCTATCAACCTGGACAAAAACAGCATCAAGTTCCTCTCCGAGAGGGCCTTCGGGACCTTGCCTTCCCTCAAATCCCTGTCGCTCAACCACAACAATATCTCCTTCATCACCCCGGGGGCTTTCAAGGGGCTGCCCAGCTTGACCGAGCTGAAGATGGCCCACAATGAGTACATTCGCTATCTCCACACGCGGACTTTCACTGCCCTCAGACGGCTGGTCAAGCTCGACCTGGCGGACTGCAACCTTTTCAACATCCCAGACAGGATCTTCATCGAGCTGCGTGCTCTGCAGGAGCTCTTCTGCTTCCAGAACAACTTCCGGAGGATCCCAGGTGCCATCAGGGGCATGGAGAACCTGACCCAYGTCTACCTGGAGAGAAACAGGATTGAAGCGGTAGCCTATAACTCCCTGCAGGGTCTGACCAAGCTGAAATACCTGAATCTGCAGGACAACAGGATAAATGTYGTTCATGAGCGAGCTTTTCAGGGCTGCCAGAAGATGGAGTACCTGTACCTGAACGACAATTTGATCAGTGAGCTTCCAGAAAACTCCTTTGATGGTCTGAGGTGCTTGAAGATGCTCAACCTCGGGGGGAATTTCCTCAGGAATGTTTCCAACACCTGGTTCAGGGACCTGGGGGAGCTGGAGGTCCTCTACCTGGACCGCAACAGGATCAGCTACATTGAGGAAGGGGCTTTTGAAAACCTCACYAGCCTGGTCGTGTTGCACTTGAACAGCAACAACCTGACGACCCTGCCCTTTTCTGTCTTCCAGCCGGTGTACTTACTGGGGCAGCTGTACCTCTTCCGCAACCCCTGGGAGTGCGACTGCCGCATTGAGTGGCTGAAGGAGTGGATGGAGAATTACAGGCTCGTCAGGGATATTCCCTGTGCCTCCCCCTCCTCAGTAGCTGGGATTGACCTGATGGACGTGCTCTACGAGAGATCACCAGAAGGTTACTGTCTTGACCCAGTGGAGCTGAATGTCACGTCTGAAGGCCCGACCCCAAGTGAAGAGCCTTGGTCTACCACAGAGAGCAAGTTCAACAGCCTTATCTCTAAACTCTTGCTCCAGATGGGTCTTCCCGAAGAGGTGGCAAACACCACTGAAGTCTTCGGTAACACCACACAGCTGGATGGACTGACTGATGGGGTTTCTTCTGGGGTGGGGGAAGACAGTRTTGAAGCTGGCTCCTCTTTTTACCTCCCAGCACTTTTTACAGTGGTTGTTCTGCAGATCAAATAGTCCAAGGGCTGCCTGGAGCATGGGTCCTGCTTAAGCGTTTAGTCCCTGTACCTACCTAGTCATTAGGGAAAAGTTCATATCGTGGCCTTGGATACATATCTGGCTCCAAACTCTCCTGGGCCGGGTCCCACTCCAGGTGAGAAACCTGCCCGTGGGGTCTCAGAGCCTCCTGGACACTTGCAGCACTGTGTGGAAGATGTGCAATGAAAGAATAGCAGTAAGGTTCAGTTTCGCTTAGAGACGTGCGATGTCCCCTGCTGGGAGTGAAGGGAAGAAGGGTCTGTGCGGATGGCGGTGCGGTGCTGTTTATTCTGTTGGGCCAACTCCAGTTGACCCAACCATCGACTTTATGACAGCAAGATGAGGCAGCAAAACCCGACCCTCTCTTCATATCCCAACAGACCCCCACACTCATGGTGGGTGCTGCCTGAAGGCTGGCGAGATATTCTTGATTTCCACCAGCTCGTGCGGGGGGAGCAGGGCTGTCCTGGGCAGTGTCCAGGGATGCAGCACTAGCCCTCGTGAACAGGAGAACAGCATCTGGGGAGGGCGCCTGCCCCAGGCGGGTCTGGGATGGGCACAGTGTTTTGGCCATGACTACAGACAGGATTTTGATCCTTTCTCCCCCTGCTATCCTGGCACAGGTGCAGGAGAACCAGATGGACCCATGTTTGTCAAAACGTTCTTCTCTGAGGCAAAGCTATTTAAACTTAACAGCTTAATTATTAATGTTGTTTCAATGTGGTTTTATTTTTCAATTAATATATTGTTTCAAGGAATATATTGTTTTTATTTGTAGATTATTTCATGGCATGACAGCAGGGGCAGAACATGGTGATGACAAATGCAACCRGGACCTACTAAATATTTTGTATTTCCACTGGTAATGTGTACCACATAGCATGTCATATTATGCTGTACTAACCAACTATGCCRTCATTTTCTTTTATATGGCTTCTTACATGTTTTATCTTTGAAATCTCCAATGGAAGCTGCTAATATGACCRGAAAGAATGATCATGTTTTATGTATCAGAGCACATTAATAAAATAATTCAATATTTTGCTCACAAAAATAAATTAACTGCTCAAAACCCATATTTTTTTTGAGATCCTTGAATTACTCTGTTGGTTTTTTGGTAGGCTACTCAAATGGGTGCACATGAATGTCCTTTTTATGGTCTAGAGCAAGTGGYAAGCTGTTTATTGCAGCATAAAGAATAGACAGTTTAACTTAGAACATGACYGTGCTTACATTTGTGTTATGTAGCAATGCTTTAAAAAATAAGTGACTATATAGAAATACACTTCTGTGATATTTTAACTATGTTAAATCATTATACTTGGCTTATCATACTATGATGTACATGTTCATATGCAATGATGCAACATATACAATCCTTTATTACTGCTAAAATGTCATGAAATAGGAATAAAAATGGAAATTAATTAAAAAAAACACCTTTCCAATGTTTTTGTAAACCTTTTTTCCCCCCCAACCCCTGCCTTTTCATGAGCAATTCAACACAAACGTGACCTCCACCCCTGCCCCGGGSGCTGGGTCCCCGYGGGTGCTGGAGCAGCAGCAGCAGCAGCAGAGGGGGAGCTGCCCTGGCTCACGCTTTGCTTAAGGTGGTGGTTCAGTATGGACAACACATTGGCTAAAAAGTACTGAGAGCAGCTGTCCTTGCCTCTGCCCCCTCCGCCAGGTACACACCAGTGAGTACCCAAAAACGTACGCAAAGGACAGGCCAGCTGGAGGTGGACTTTGGGCATAGAAACACTGAAAAATGGTGGGTAATGTACAAATTCATGCACGAAGACMTTTTCTTAGCAGCTCCTGTGCCCTCCTACATCTGTGATTGTCTGGGAGAACCAGGCAAAGAAATAAACTTTTTCAAAAAGGGCTCAACGCTTCAGCAAAGGTGCCTTGGGTCAGGTCTGTTCATACCGGCTGGGCCAGGCCAGCCGTGGGCGAGAGTTAATGCCCTCGGCCTCAAGCAGGACTGGCACCCCAGCACCTCTGTGAACAACCCCACGGACGGTCCCACAGCCCGTCGGGTAAATAGCTCTGGAGAAAGCCAACGTCAGCTCCCGTGCAAAATGGCTGTGTGCTCCTGAACTACCGGAGCAGCTGCCACGTGAAACWGTGAAGCTCCTTTTTTGCCTGCACATGTTGCCAGCAAAAAAGCAGCATCTCCAGCGGCTTCCAGACACGTGCCTTGGGGCAGCCTGCTTTGGTCTGCAGCACTCTGTCCAAAAAGATCTACTGCTTTCTGGTTAGYGCCAGCGATTTCTAGAGGAAAGCCGAGTACAGGGAAAACCAAACCYTCCCTGTTGCGACGGCTGCTCAGCTAGCCGTAGCTCGACCACAGGTTTTCCCCCAGGGAAGAAAGATGCCAGATGGTTTGATAAATGCCTATTTGACCTGTTCCGTGAACTAAATTCAGTGAGTTTGGATTTCCAGGCTATTTATGAATCCATTAATCTTCTTAAGTGCTAAATTCATCTGTGTATTATAAAAGGCTGTTTTTCAAACCTAGTCCAGCCCAATGCTGTAGAGGCATATTATGTTAAGGATGCCTTTACAGGAGCAGTATTTCATCCTGTCAGGGGAGGTTTATCAATAGGCTTGGCACAGATGGTAGGACATTGGGCACGAATGGTTGTATTTCACATCCAATAAGTACAGATGCCTCATGAGTGAATTGTTTTTATAACCCACATTTTCATTTTCTGCGCTGAAATACATTAAAGCTGAAGATCGTCTTGCTATGCAATTGTTGAGTATGGCTTTCAAGTTAATTAGTGCTTCAAAGATGCTTCTGTTTTATCTGCAAGAATGGCAGATCTGAATGTGAAGCATCTTAAAATGTAGGTTTTAGCAGATATTCCGCTGTCAGGTGACAGACAAGGGGACTGTATATCCTACTTTACTGTGTGGCAACGGGGCCAGTGACCTTGGGCATCGATGATTTAACTGTCTCTTGCAGCCAAATACCGTAACTGCTCACCCCACAAAGCTTTCCCTGTGCTGCTGGAATACAGCTGTGGCTGCCTAGAAAGTGCGTGGCTGGCATCGTGCTGCACGTAATGGGCTTTCAGCTTCCCTGCAGTAACAGGGACAGACTTCATGCTCTCCTGCTCCGAAATCCCGCTTTTCCCCCTGAGCCGAGAGATCAGCAATGTGCCTTCCCAGCGGTACAGAGCATCTGGCACGCGAGCATTCCGAGTCGATTAGTAAAAGCCCGTGAGTCTGTGCCATGCTCTTGCTTTGCTCCTGTCCTCTCCTTGTCACTCCTTCCTCGTAACTCTCTCTGCTCAGCTTGGGCATCGTCTTTTGCRTGCGCTTACCTGGCAGAGCAGCAGCCTTCTGGGAAGGACGGCGAAGTATGGCTGCTCAAAAGCCCTGACGGGATTTCCAGCGCTGTGAAAGCTTGGATTAGACTTGAAGTGCCTGGTTCATTCCTTCATGATCCTTGTTTCTGAGGTCTTAGCAAAGAAGCTGGGGTAGGAGCTGGTAGGAAAGCTTCAAACAATTTTTTTTTTGACTGATTGGTCAGTTTTGATTGCGTTGACTGCCTGTAATCTGGAAGGCATGGAAAATGGCTGAAAACTGGTGTCTGTTTGGACTAACTGCGAACATTTTCAGCAAAGCCCCATCTGGGAGGGTGGTGCAGGCACTCTTCAGTCCTGCCCTCAGCGTGAGGTGCCGGGCATTTACTTGAAGCAGTGGGGAGGGATGTTCACGAATTGCCTGGTGTTAGGATATACCTCCTGACTGAAGTTTATTCAGAGAGCTGGTGTTCCCAGACCGAAGCATCTGAGGTCCTGGGAGAAGGCAATTTGTTTTAATGTATGGTACCTGTTAACACAGTGCTCTTCTCTGGTGCGACTGTATTCTATGCTCTATGACCATTGCTATTAAATTAGAAAGGAGAAATGGTCAAAGCGAATAGAAAAAAGAAACGACCTGATTTTGGATATCATTGCATGGTCTCAGAATTCTGCCCCCATGTTGCATTCCTAGGGGTCGTACTCGGTGTTTAACACAAACATTGGCTTTGTGTCACTTTTTTTTCACTTTAAATTTACAGCTACTGCCAGTAACCTCCTGTGAAATGTAGCTATTAGTTATTTTGCTTATGTTGTGGAGTCTTACATTGTTTTGCTGTTTTGGAAAGAAACATGAAGTCCARGGTAAAAAGAATCACTGTAAATATTTTGCTAGAAAGGCAGCAAATGCCRGCCAGCTGAGACTCAGGAACTTCGTTGCCAATTTTGAAGTCAGTTGTTGCGTATTTTAGCTAATTCTTGTCTTTACAACATCTGGCTGCTAGGTCTTAAAAAATTTTTGAGTTTTCCCCTGATAGTTTTTGTGGTTACAAATTAAAAAGAAACCAAATCCAAAGAGTTAAAGTTTCTTATTGCAGAAAACTGCTGTTCTTCCTTTGGAGTATATGAAGCCTCGCAAGAAAATAGCCTGTAATGATCACTGCTGCCCCAGTGTGAGCTTCAAAAGACAGGGCTAGTTTGAGTAAGAAAAAAATACTTTCTAGTTACATCAAGCGTACCTTTCTAAATGTCTGCTTTTGTAGAGTCAAGGTATGGGTTTGTTGCACAAACACTAATAATATTGGTCCTTCCTTTCCCCCCCATCTGAATCTGATACACGCCCGTGGAGTTTGAAGAATCTGCTRTAGAGACTTCCAAAACAGTTTTAAAAGAGTTTTATGGAAAATGTTAACCACAGAATAAAGACCACGATTTAAAAAAAAAAAAAAAATCACAGGTATTACTTTAAAGAAAAACACGTAGTTAATTTTTTAAGCATAACAAAATAATCTTAATACTGAAAATGCCTAAGGTCTGAGCAGCCACTGTGGCAAGGGACACTACCAAGTGGCCAGCTGTTRGACAAGCTTTAGATTTTACATGATGAAGAAGCACCTGTAAGTCAAAACCTAAACATGTACAAGATCAGCACCAAAATGTCTCTTTGTCTTGGGGCAAAGCTAGTCTTTTAAACTCCAATATAAAGATGAATACAAATATGGCAAATAGATATTTCTGGACAGAATAGAACTTGCTCAATGCCTGATTTTGTTGACCCTGTGGTTAGTTGAACCAGCTTGATCTTGTACTCTGTGGTTAGTTTTAGTCTTGAATGCGAAAAGTTCATTACTTCTGCAGTTTTTCTCACCCTTAACCTTCAGCACATCCTTTGATTTTTATTGTACTTCCCTCTTTATCTCTCTCTCTTTTAAGGACTGATTTAGAGTTAATTCTTAACTTGTACAGCATAAATCTTTTCTTCTCTATGAAGAATCCCAAGGCATTTTAAAAAGACATAAAACTTCCATTAGCTTTACTATACTCACCCATCCCGTGGTTTACTTTTTGTGCATATCCTATTTATTTGCTTTTTGGATTAAAAGCTAATTTCACTTTGTGCTTGTTCAGCATCTATGATGGAGTTTTTGACCTGTGACAGGAGCTTCTTGATGTGGCTATAGGTCTGCAATGAGACAAGCTTAAGGTGTCCTTCTTCTGCCCCCCCTTGTTTCCCCTACCCTCCTTTGCCCAGTTGCAACTGCTTATTCCTGTTCCAAGACAAAACTTGCCCGTGCCCTCATTGCGCTGCTGCAGCAGGGCTGGCTGTGCGTGAAACTGGATCACTGAAATGTCCCAGTTAAAAACAACATCTGCCCCCTCCCTCTTTTCTGATGGTTAGGAGCCCAACTATTTCCCCTAAAATTTTATGAGTCAGGTTGGGCATAAGTGGGTTAAACTGGGGATAATAATAAGAAAATGTAATTGTTATATCTGAAAGGGGAGCAAGCTAAATTGGAAAGATCATACTCAATTGCTAGTTTGCACCCTGTGATTTATTCATGCCGGCATGGGTCTGGTGTGAAGGTACAGGGAGAGGTGTTCTCTTTTGTCAGGACCCAAATAAATTAACAACTGAATTTAAGAAACACTTCAGCAAAATAGGCCCTACACTATAGTTTAAGATACACTGTAAAACTGCTCTTGTTCTAGGACTTTTTAACTCTTTCATTAGCCTTACTTAGTGCAAACAGCTTTTTTTAAAGATGACATCTTTGCAGCTTTTCTGTTTCCTCCTGCATGTCCCCTGAAACAATACATGAGCAGCCTCTGAGTTGGTTACGTATGTTCTTTAATTAAAATGATGAGCAACAAGTAAACATCTAACAACTGCTCAGATCTGACCGCGTACTATGAAAATGATCGCCGGGAGTTAGCTGGATTCCACTGGAACAGGGTCAAGCCGTGCCTCGGGCTAATAAGAAAGCAAAGAGGAGCGCAATTCTGCTCACGGACACAGAGCTTGTCGTGTGGGATCACACAACACGGAGCTGTGGTTGCGTGGGATCTTCAGGGAGCTTCAGTCCACCAGAGCCCTGGCCTGCACTGTAGCCCAAATGAGGTGGAGGTCCCAGGTAGTGGTCCTGTTCTCCCTCTCTCCTGGGCTAGCGCTAGCATTTGCACAGCTGTGTGACAGCTGGATTAGGAACCGCTGCCCCTCGGTCAGTTTTGGACAAAACTGGTGTCCAGAACTGGCTCTCGGGGAATGAGAACATGGGGAAGGGGCTGTTCCCCAGTAGCAATGGGGATGGATAGTATAGATCCACGGGGAGTATTGATCCATAGTATTTGCTCCAGCTCTGGATGGATGAGACTGGATTATGCTGGGAACTCTGTAGGATATGCCTGTAGCTGAGAGGACATGGACTGTGGGCATTAGTTTTTGAGTAATGGTTTTATTTTTTTATTTCTMTTTTGCTTAGACTGAGGCTGACTCACGGGCACAGGGATACTGGGGAGCAGGGGGCAGAGGTCTAGGGAGGCTCGGGCTTTGCGAGGGCAGACAAGGGGACAAGCAAGGTTTCCTTGCTGCAAGCAGGGAGACAGCGAGTGCCTGGTGGGGTGAGGATCTGCTGGACTCACAGCAAACTGCGTTCATGCAGGTGGGTGTAAAAATACGCGTAGCTCAGTGGGGTTTTACTTCTGGGCTTTTGACGATGAAAACAAAGCTGAGTGCACAGTGCCAGGAGTAGGAAAATGGGCAAATGTGCTAAATCAGTAACAAAGGACAACTAGCTGTGTGCATATAAATTGGGATGGAGTTGGCAATAGCAATTCCTCACCATGCTGAATGATTACGTCTCAGTGTGCTGTGACAATAAGATAGATATCAGACACTATGTGGACAGGCACTTTCTTGATGTATGAGACTGGCAAAGAGTCAGAAACTAGAAATAAATGATAAACTTGCAGTCAGACAAAGCTTGTATCTGTGCTGAAACAGGTGATTGATAGGCAAAAAGTAATGCTGAAATTTGCAGATGTAGAATTTTTTTAGGCCAGTAAAGCTTAGAGTAGGTTTTGATGAATTCCAAATTACTTGAAAGCCAGGTAATTTGGAGCAATGTGATAGATAAAATAGATGTTGACATATGTAAGGTAGTACATATTGGAAGACACAACCTGAACTGCTCACAGGCATGGCTGGGCTCTTGGGGAAAGACCGACCTGAGAATTGCTGTGAAGGGCTGGTAGATCAACTGACATAAACCAAAAAAAATGCTGTAAATAACAAAGACTGGGACAGGAAAAATAGCAAATGATAATGCAATAGACTATTATGCCTTTTAGTAGTACATCCTGATCTGGAATACATCCAGCTTATGTCTTGCCACCGCAGAAAAGACATAGCAGAAATAAAGTTTGGTGACAGAAGTAAATGAGACGAGTCATGTAACTAGGATTTCTCATTAGCCAGGACTGAAAAGACTGGCTTTGTTCAGGAGGAGAGACCTAGAAGGTAGTAAGTCTTGTTTAGATGGAGAGACCCAGAAAGTGGCAAGTCTTGTGGGAGCTAGGAAGCTCCCTTTGTCTCCTTTGAAAGTATCTGTGAGCAAGCCGGTTAACCAATGCCACACAGATCATGGGCAGTGTGGCACACAAAGGATCACAAATTCTAGAGACGAGTGAGACATCTCTGCTCTGTGCCATAGGGCACAGTGACCTTCACCAGAGGATCCCCTGGGGATGTGGAGGTTCACTTCGATTCATGGGCTCTTCTACTTTCTTCCTCCTAGCTGTCACTTTTAGGAGTGGAGCTGGGTTTCCCTGTTCTTGGCTCAGACCTTGCCTGTGGTGGGTCCTCCAGTGACTGCTGGCAACCATTAGAACTGAGTCTCAACTGTGGACGCTGTGACACCCGAGGTCCAGCTCAGGATACATCTGGCCCAAGGTTAGCAGAGCACAGAAGGCGATCCCACTCCCAAGGGCCCGTGTCAACTCCTTGTCCATCAGGACTGTAATATTTGTCAATCTAATCCTATCGATGTATCGAAATCTAATTTAATTGGCTAATATTGTTCAGTCCTCCCTGAGAAAGTAAACAAGTATAACAGACCACCAGCTGTTTTTAGTCAGGTAACGACATACAAAATGTCTACTCTTACTACACTGATACGAACAAGTTTGCTTATCCATCAGTGCGACAGCTAAAATGGTGTCAGGAGTACAGATTTGCAGCTCCATTCAAAGAAACTGGACCTTTGTAAGAGTGCCCTTTGGGTGGGAAAGAAGGTGCCAGAAGAGCAGGGACAACTTTCTAGTGCGCTACGTGCTGCTTTCGTAACAGGTTAAAAATCCCATCTCAGGAGGAATTCAGCAGAAGATTGGCAGCAATCAGCAGCTCCGGCTGAAATTTTGTTTCCAGAGTTCTCCACTGGCCCCCAAATTCCCTCTTGTAGGGATGGTTAGCCTTCATCCAGGCTCTCCCCACTCCTGCTGAAGGTTTGTATGCAATGCCTGGCACACAGACCTTGTGCTGCCTGCTGGCACAGGAATGAATTTTGCCTTATACAACCAATTCACAGGATAATGATCTGCATATATATATATATATATATATTTAATGAAACCTACCTTTGTGGATTTCCAGGCACTCCATCTTCATTCTAATCTTCTCTTATTTTATTTAGTGCAGGTAGGTGTTTTGATCATTTACTTCGATCTCAATTCATGCAGACACCTTACCTTCCCTTTCTAAAAGACTTGCTCCTTTCCCTCAGCTGTCTCCTACTTATTGGCTCCTGATTAAATGCAGGAAAGCAAGATATCAGCCCTGGTGATATTATATTATAACAATATAATTCTAATAAAATTTTATTATAAAATTCAGTAGAAACTATAAATTATTTTTAAACCATAAATTTAATATAAAATATTTTTGTGATAAAAACTGTAATAGAAAATTATGTTATATTAGTGGTGATGCTACAGCTTGAGCAAGATGAAGTTGAAAGTGATGCTTAGAAAAGAGGATGTGGACTTCCTAGGTTGGCCTTTAACAAAAGAAATGCTACTGGAATGGGCTAGTAGCCACCAACACAGCAAATACTCTGGGCTAGATATAATGTTTCCAAAATGATGTCAGGTTATGTTAAATTTGTAAAGTCTTATAGCAATAAAACCATAATTTGTATGTGACTTCACATGCTTTTATGCTACAGCCCAGTAAAAGGCCCCCAAGCTTTAAAAACAAGACTTAAATAAAACTTTGACTTAAACTCAAGATTTAAATGTAAAGTTTCAGCAGTTTGGCATTTATGGCAACATCAACCAATAAAAACCACCACGCAGCCTTTAAGTATATCACATATGGAACCAACCTTTTTGAGAGGGAAATTTTTTTCATTAAATCACTAAAATGGGACAAAGTGTTTGTCAGAAACAGTTCAGAAAATGACAAACCAGCCAGGAGGGAGATGCAGGGACTGCAGGAAAAGGAGTGTTGCAACTGGTGTCACACTGGAGAAGATGAGACAGTTTAAAAAACAATGCCCCAAATCCTCAAAATGGAAATAAACCACAAATTGCTACAAGCAACAGCTATAAATTTACCTACATCCCACCGACTGCGAGGTCCCAGATTTTAAGCTCTGTGAGCAGCTTCCTTGGCACAATGAAGCCTTCCTGGTGAGCATCTACCCCGAGCCAAGAAAACCCTCCTCCCTTCTTCCAACCCTGGGAATTTCTCATCTCTCAGTCTTTGGTCAATGGAAGATCTTACCTAGGATGCTGCCTGGGCAGCATAGTATTAAAAGGGCTAGTGAGTGTTTAATACCTCTGATTTAAATACTTGCATCTCATGGTGGAAACCTGCCTGTCTTTTGGGCAGACAGTGGACACCACGCCTGTATCTACAGCACCTACTGAAATCCAGATTTGGGCACCGAATGTTACTGTGATGAGGTAAAACCTCTGATGAAACCCCAAGTTACTTTACATGGAGCGTGCCTGCAAACGCTGCTCAGGGGCTGGGGGCTGTTCAGCCTCACCGTCAGGAGGAGTTGGTAATACCCATATATTCTTGTATCACCTTGCAGCCTTACCTATGCTTGACACTCTGAAACGTGTGGTGAGTGTCAGGTCCTTATCCACACGGCTTACAACCTACACCCATAGCAAGGGACAATGCAGGAGAGGACACGCAGGGAGAGGTGAAGCGACTTACCCTGTCTTGCACAGCAGATGACTCCTGGAGTCAAGCACAGCTCCCATGTTCCCAAATCTGCTGCTCTGTTTCTGAACTTTTATCTATTTATTTTCTCTGTAGGCAACTTACCTTTCTCTTTGTTCATTCAACTCTACTGTTTCATTTTTATTGACAGGTACCTTATAAATCCAAATCAGGTTGGGTATGAACTCTTGAAGAGAGCATGTGGATTACTTAAGTGAGGTTCAGGGATTTTCAAATGACAAGAGGAAAAAAACTTGGTGATTAAAGTCTGAGTTTATACTGTCTTGCTCTGTGGATTGAATTAGGTAGTTTACAATCACCTTGTTTCTGATCTCTGGTATCTAGAAAGATGCTTGATTTTGTTTTTGATTTGTTTTTTGTTGCACTTCATGTTTTGGGGATTTGTTTTTGACTGTTGCCCTAGACTGGGGCCGAAGCTCTTGAAGTTCTTCTCTGCTTTAGCAGTCTTGTGACCAGTTTCTCTGGGGGGGCTCTGCTCACAGGCACATGGGTTTCCCGAAAGAATTCCCCAGCAAATGCAAACTTCCCTGCACAGTGACTGTCGAGATGTGTCTGTCCTGCACAAGGCCAGGCTCTCATTCAGGAGACAACAGACACCAGTCACTGTGTCCTGACCCCAAGAGTCTGTAGGATTTAGTCCTATATACCATCCTGAGCAGCAATGTTACCCCACCCTCACGCCCGATTACTGCATGCAACCAAGAATAGAGTTTGTGAGACTCAGGTAGAGACGATCTCATCGCTGTGTGGATCCTAAAAGATCCTTTCTAATGTGAGACTCAGCATGAGAACCCCACAGCACCGGAGCCTACAGAGCAACCCATCTGTTGCACAGCTGGGACAGAGGGCAGGAACGAGAAAGGAGATAGCAACACCCTCAGTGATCTCCCACTTTTAAGCTAATTGTTTTAATGATCAAAACAGATAAATATGTTAAAAACATATTAATGAAAATACATGGCTAGACCGAAAGTCAAAGCTTCTTGAAATTATTGGGAGTCTTTCCATTGCCTTCAATGGATTAATATCACACTGAAGGAGTACTCCAAATTACAGCCAGAGGAAAAACGTTGAGCGCAGCAACACATACACACAAGAAAGCTAAAGCTTTTTCCTTTCTACCCGGTCTTGCTAATTTAAAAATCACAAATTGTAACAAGACAATGTTGGTGGAGTGGAACCCTCAAACTGCCGGCACTAAAACCCTTCCGAGGCAGATCCCGGCAGGGGCAGCTGCTCAAGCTGCTAAAATCAACAAGGTATTTTCCTGGAAGCAGGATCTCTCTCCTTTTCCTTTCCTAACACTTGGGAAATACCTCAAAGGCTTTACTGAAGTGCTTATTTTGATAAGTGAAAAACCAGAATATTTTACTTTAGGAGAGTCATCACGATTAGCTAACTTGTGAGTCTTTGAGACAAATCTACTTTTTATGCACTACAGAGTTTATTTGTATGTATTTTTTTTCTAACACTAAATGAATAAAAAAAAAACAGTTTTGAAAGTTTTCATAATAGACAGAAAATAACCCTGTGGAATTTATCTTCTTTCACCTACTGGGTAACTTCATAAATCTACTGATTTATTAAACAATAATCTTTACTGGGTTTTGTTGTTGACTGTTGCCCTAGACTGGGGCCAAAGCTCTTGAAGTTCTTTGGTTTTGACATAGAGCTGTTGCTTTCGTTATATCCATCGTAGTAGACAGAAATGGCTGTAAGGCAGAGTAAGGAGATGCTTAGACATCTAAATTGTTGAATTTAGTGAAAAAGGATTGGGTTTAAAAAACTTTATTTCTGTGGATTCTTCAGCATTCAGTATTATGTGCTGTAACGTTGTAGCCTGTAATATTCACCGTTGATTAAGATAAAATATTCTAAAAAACTATTAATTGATCTCTCCCTCCTCCACATCTCCCTTGGGTTAATATGGAGATGAATCTTCAAAGACCTTTTGTAATAAGGATACTAAGTAATACAGAGGMGTAAGACACGTTTGCCAACTGCTAGGAAAACACCCCTTAAAATCAAGTTTCCGAGTGTGATGCCACCCGCTCCCCCTCCCCCCAGTTACACAAAGATGGACCCAAGTATAAGACAATTCTGCTATTTAGCACCTATTTAAATTTCTTTTCATACGTTCAGTGAGTTAGTCCCACAGCAGATTTGGGGATGGGTTGACGCCACGGAGTTCCCCCTACTCTGCTGCGTCTCTCTTTTAAAAGCCTGGTCATGCTTTTGATATATTCCCTGGTTTGTTGACTGTGACATTCAGCACAATCCGCATGTTATCCCTGCTATTGTCAGGACTTGCCCCACCACCATGACCATTTTGTGAAAAACAGTGAAGGCAAAGACTCCATCTAGATGGCCGGCAATGGAGAAAGACACACTTGTTTCAGCTTCAAGATGAGTTACACTTAACCAAGCAAATTCCTCCCTTCCCCTTGGGTGTTTCCTTTATGCAAACAGAAAAATTAGCTATGGCTACTGATAAGGGAAAATTTGCAATTACTTTGCTAATACTCAACGTGAACTCTTTCAAGGATACAGTGTGGAATGTGCTACTAGTTCCGTTATCTTCCACAACACAAAACCAGGCTCAAGTTACATATTAATCGTAAGAACATACGGTAGAGATGTGGCCAGTTGCTAAGAAGAGATACTGCAGAATGCACGGACATACATATACACACCCCCTCTTTATTTTTTCTTAGAAAGGTTAAGACTACATGAAAAGCAATCAACTTTCTAACTTTCTAAAATCTTAACTGAGATTACAGCTATGGGAAACATATTTCCGAGGTAAGAATTGATTATTTATGAAATGTACAGGTCTAGGAAAGAGGCTTTAAAAGCCTTTAACTCTGAGGCTAAATCATAAGAAGTCAAAAAGCTTCTGTACTTGCTTCAGTCCAGCTTTCACAGGATTGGAGCAGAAGACTGCTAAAAATCACTTAAGGGGAAGAAAGTAAAAATTATTGTAGGTGCACTAACTGTATCAGCAAATGAAAAAAAAAAACAAGGTAAGCATTTAAACGTTGGAACTGGCTTTGTATTTTTTGTGTAGCATTAGAAAAAATACACTCTCCTCAACTTAAGCTTGTGCGCTCATCCTCATGGTATGCACACAAGGCACAATCACTCAGGGGAAGTTACTTCTGCCCTGCTTGTCTATGATATATTTCCAGTTGTGCAGATATTTTAATTTCTATGCCACTATTTGACATAATGTGCAGCAGTCTCCTTGGTAAGTTACGGGTATCTCTAGTGAAGAAACTAGTCTGAGAGACAGGCTTACCAAGAAAATGAGTATGCTTTACATAAAGAAAGCATACTTTTTGTGGTGTGTGCTTTAGCTCATACTCTATCAATTTAGCTTATAAAAACAGATGACTTACTCAAGTCAGTTGAGAAATGTACTTTTCCTGTAGTTTTCACAAATCCTCTTCTAACCAAGTATTTTAAAGCCTGAAATTGAGTTTTAACTGCCTTCATTGAAGATGTTGAGAACTAATTGCAGTGGAAGAGAATGGGACCAGAACTGTTTACATCTAATATTTCAATCTAGATTTGCAAAAAACGTGAGCTTTGGCAGCATTTCCAAGTATTTGTTTAAGTAATAGCTCTCTGAAATAATTTCCTTAGAGAAAAGAATAAAAATGGAACAAATACTTAAGTTAGTCTGGGCATTGACTTTTCCTAATGGCTCTAGTACCCAGTTCTTGAAGTATACACTCCAGTTCAATGCTGCTCAGGCTGTAACATCTCATCTGCTGTGTTGTCCTTTCAAAACCATCCGAGTAACCTTGCTAATGAAGTTTCTGAAGTAGGTAGCGATATTTTCACTTAGAGGCTAGTGACACAGCATCTTTCTTGACCCAAATCAAATAAAAAGAAAACCAATGCTAAAACATATGGAAGAATTCAGTTTTGGTGATGAGGTTAAAAATGTCCCTCTGATTTTAAATAGTTGCATGCTGTCAGTTGCATGACAGTGGCCAGGATTGTCTAAACTAGGTTACCATTTCCATGCAATAATCTTACCACTCTGAGACACTGAATAACCTAGTGTACTTTTATTAAGTAAATGGAAGCAGAGGTTAATAAACATTTATTGGACCAACTTAACACCTTGAAATCACAGGCATCAGTCAGACTGAGAGGCAGCATACTGGTAAGATCAAGTTTTCTTTACAAATCTATGAGCCCCTGTACAAAAATAAAGTATAAAAGGGGCAAACAGAAGTATTTCTTTCTTCTCAATCCCAGGGCTGCTTCTGAGGTCACATTCAGCATAAATTTAGAGAAGTCCAAGAGGCGCCCTAAATTGTGCAGTGGTATTTACAGTATTAGGAGGACCCTTCTCCAGTTGGAGATTGAAAAAAAATAAAAAATCATAACATTAGCTCTGCACCTGCATGAGTCTTCCCTACGCAAGCGAAGCTTCCGGCTGAATTTATGGCAGCCTTTTGCCCTCTACGTACCACACAAATAACAGAGACGCATCAGAAGGGTTTGGGCAGGGCAGGAGGCAGGGGAGGCGTGGATCGGGCAGACCGAGGAGTCCTGGGCTTGCTCTGCGCTTCCTGGGACTGTGCTGAAACCCATTCATGGAGCTCACTGGGCTGCCTGGTTCAGCTGCACTTAAAGCCTAAGGGGGTTCCAAGTTAACCTTTTGGTACTAAGGGTTCCTACAAAGAAAACAGTCTGTGGTAAAGAGGAGGCAGGACAGTATGCTAACTGATGTGCTTTACAGTTTTTGTGTCTTGATAAAAGGCCATACAGTGAGAATAAAACAAAGCTCTCCAAGTTAGCCTTTCTACTGTGTAATATTAACTGAATGGTAGCTCCACCTAAGAGAAGAAAAGTGTATTAGTTACATTAAATCACTACTTATTGTCATCTACATAAGGCAGAAGCACCCTCATGGGCCTTATGAGTTTTCTTTCCTTACAGGCTGGATACACAGAAACTCCAAGAAAATCACATTAACAGAGTCAAAAGTGTGTAGTCAAAACATTTATGGTGGACCATACCTGAATTATCAAAATTACTTTACCTGTTTAATGTCATAAACATTTGAGATGAAGAATGTGTCACTGAAGTCAGATACCAATGCTTACCAGAGAAGTTTGTATTTCTAACATCAGAAACACTCCACTGCTTGATTTTTAGTAGGTCTTCCCATCTTTGTGCTTTACTGGGAAAAGAGGTAGTTTGAGAGTGAATGAACCTGTCACCTTGTAATACTACCACTGCAACAGCTGATCTACAGGAACACCTGCTAAGGTTCATCCAGGACTAAAATGACACAACATGACTACTTGAAAAATTACCTCTTACTCACTAAATAGTTCACAGTTTGCACCTACCCCTTTTACAGGGGCTAAATTCAGAACAGATGAGCAGCTCCTATTACTGCGATAGGTTCCCTCTTACTCGCTGACTTGCTTGTGCGAGGCCCACACAGGTAAGTTTCTCGTCGGTTCGTTTCCAGCACTCCACAAACTACAAACTCAAGGGAATTGGTTACCGTACTTGTTTTGGGAGGCAGTCACAGAACTGTGATTCCAGCTGTAGCGTAAGCGGGTTCAGCAGCTGGGGTAAAGCGACAGATGAAGGTCCCTCCCGCGCTGCAGGCTGCAAGCTGTGCTGTGAACGCTGCACAAAATGAACACCTTGCCTGACCTGGCGGGATGGGATGCCTAGCCAGACCTAGATTTCGCCTACGGATTTTACAAGAACAGAGGTCTGACCACCTGACCTGCAGCAGGAGTAGGCAGGAGTAAATGAGCAACCTATGCACTTTATGGTAATKACCCCTATGATAAAGGTTCAACCGTGAGAACCTTTTCTGATTACACGTGCGGTGGCCCCAAACAACTGGAACAGCCCACAGATCAATTACAGCTGATAGGTCAACTTCGAGGATATATCCTTTGAGAACACTGTATCATTTTAATGGAAACACTAAACTTTATACTATACAACAGCACAGCCAACCAAGCTTTGAAGATAAATAATTTTAAGGAACACCGTATTTCTGACACCTAAAAAGAGGTGGCAATGCTTGCTTCTGTTAACCATTTTCAGAAAAAAATGCAAACCATCTGGGCCAGTGAGAGCATGAAGAAAGGAAACAAAACACCAGGTCAGCACATGGTTAAATTTTCTTACTTGGCTCTGCTCGAATTCGGAATTAGTGGAACTGGTGCTTGTACAGGTGGAGCAGAGCCCCTGGAACAGACTATACAGGCTGTGCCCCTGCAAGGGCCTTCCCTTAACAGACTTGAAGAAACCTTTTCTCACTGCACGAGTCACTGATTTGTTCTTGAAACTCCCTGTGATGAAATGAAGGACCCAAAAGCACTTAATTGTTGAACACATAAAAGGAAGTATATTTAAAATAAAAAAAATTGGTCAGACTGTAGAGTCAATTAGCATTTTTAAAGGAATTTACAGGGCTGTTGTAGATGAGTCTTTTGGAATAGTCAGTTTATCGCAATGCCTAAACTGGTTTCTTCATTGCACAGTATTTTCTTTTAAAATGTGTGCATTTTTAAACAATTACATACATATTAAAAACCAGCATTTCTTTGCTTAAACTTAATTAAAACGTTAATACTCTCAGACAACACAGATCTGAAATGGTGAAACCAGTAATTGCCCCCTCCCACCTTACAACAAATTAAATTGAGACAAAATTACAAACACATTTCACTACATGATTATTATTAATAAAAATCAGGTTTTTTTTTTATAAAGTTGCCCAAAATGCAAGGGATGTGCATAGGTTTACAACTTAGTCAGAATAATATTTTACTTTATTCCCTTGGGTACTTGTTCCCATGAACGGAATGTACTTTGCTGTAGATTACAGGTTTTATCAACACAGATACACCAACGGCATGAACGCTTGCGACTGTCCACATGCATTAAGAGTCAAGACCCAATTTCAAATTTCTAAAAGTTTTACAGAGTTCTTCAAAGAGACAGTATCACATTATCTGGATGTTACACAAAAGTACTTAAAAATACTACCCTAGGGGAAAAAAAGCGAAAAAAGGCCTTTAAAATTTATGAATTTGTTTCGTAACCACTAGACTAATTACTTCAAATAAATAAAGGAAAGCAAAGTATTCCAATCCATAAAATCAGACTCTAAAAAGAATGTAGTGTTCCACCCCCAAGTTAAGGTAACAGAATCATATTATTATTACTATTAAAATAGATTATAGAAAGCAGCATCTATTTTGTGCAGTTTTTAGGGGCCCTTGAAATAAAAAGCTATGATTTCCAAAAATATAACATTCCAAAGGACTGAATAATACATATATTTAAAGATACATTTTATTAAAGTTTAGGAGAAATGATTAAAAAAAAGATACTGTCTCTTTAAATTAGTGTTTAATTTTTTTTCCCCCTCCTCCTATCTATTCGGACATGACAATAATTATATTTTAGGTCACACTACATCTAGGTAGTCTCTAGGGGCCAAGACCTGTTGACACAAGGTCAGTAACGAAGAGGTTTTCCATGTATGAGGTGGTTCCCAGTAATGACAGGTTTTTTTCCAATCCTCTTGTGACCGGTCTAGTAGACCCAGGAGACCGGGACCCACTGTGAGGCTGTACACACAAGCTCAATGGCTTCCTCCAGGTGCCTGATAGTTTCATCAATTTCATTGTTGATAATTGTTAGGTCAAAGTAGTGTGCATATGTTCTCTGTAAGATTTCAGACTCCTTCTGCAGGCGCTGAAGAGATTCATCCTGTTYGGCGGTCAGAAAAGAAAATGGGAGAGAGAGAATTTGGATCCTTTCGTACTCTTCTACAACAGCTTTCTAACTGTTGCTTACAGAGAAGGAAACAGGCAAAAAAAGCCTTAGGGAGGCCTAGGTGGTTTAGATCCCCCACCTATATCTATGGAAATCACACAGGAGAAATGGCACAATTTCTCTCTTGAAGCTGACATTCAAACAGCACTCAGTTATTGACATTACTTGACACTAAACACAAGTCTAGTGTTAAAAAAGCAAGGCAGAGGATGGAAGCTTAGCGAAGCAGCACAGACGTGAGCAACAGAGACCATATCTGAATAAAATGTACAAAGTGCACAAATACAAGCTATTGCGCCTATCTCCAGCTAAGAATACGAGAAACAGGAGAGGGTATATTGTCAGGTATCAGCTGTTCCTGGTTTTGGTAATGTTTTCTGTTCTGTTCAACATCAGTCTTCTGGGTCTACTTCCTTTAATAATCATTTACTGATAAGGAAGTTCTCACTCCGCATTACTCTGTGGTTCCTATTTCAGAGCATGCCATTTCCAGCATGTCTTAGTGTCAGATCCTGAAGGCGAACCACGCAGCCCACGCTCAAGAAGGGCCAGCGACAGCAGACTGGTGCCCTCCATGGCTTTGTGTCCATGTCCTTACAGAAACAAGTGCATCCTACTTTGTGGGTGCGCTACTGGACTCTGCAGCCAGCAACGCTACAGCCATGGGCTTTGTTAGCAAGGCCTGCCTTTCTGAGACAGCGGGATTGCAAAAGGCTGCTTTCTAGGGCTCTGCAACAATTATAAGTTTGAATTCTCTTCCTGCAAATTCCCTTAGAAATAAAAAAAAATAATTTGCTGCTTTCAGGAACCTTGAAATAGCCACAGGAAAGTAATCAAGTCCTTCCTGGCCCACAGGTTTGGGGTAGATATGGGGCAAAATTACATATGAACACTATAGACTCCTGCTGCTCTGTAGTATCTATAGGGTCACCCTACTTGATCAATCAACTGGGATACATTTTATTACAGCAGAGTTTTAGGCTGCAGGAAGTACAGACACAGCGCCTATAGCTGTTTTCACAAGAAATTATTCTGGGAACAGAATTTTATCCAGCTAATAAGACACTCCCCGCCTCCCCTTTTTTCTGTTTAAGCTTCCCAAGTATTTGTAATTACAGTGACAAGTAGCTGTGGAACAGCAGCTTTCAGGTCCTCTGAAGGGAACAACCTGCGCTGAGACAGTTCTCCTTTCCTGTAGCTACGGTATCAGCCACTTCTGGAGGAGAAGTTCTGTACCAAAGTTACAGTTCTGCTTCTCTCCTGAAGCTGCAGCCTCAAATGAGAGGGGGGATGTCACCTTCACTTGATAATCACTACAAATGTCATTCAAAGTCAGACAAATACTCCTCACATGCGCTTCTGTACAAGGGATGCTCCTTGTATGGACCATTATGCATTGCCAGCGATGCCTGGAACTTCCATAGAAAATACCAGTGCATGCAAATTTAATTTATGCTATTAACAGATTGGACAATATGGATCAATACTAATATTAATTATTTTTGTGGAACATTTCATATGGCCCAGTGTCTTTAAGCCAAAAACCTAGTTAGGTAAACCGCCAACTTCTCATATATTCCAAAAGAGACATCAATTTATATCAGCAGAGGATCTAAACTTTTCTGCTTAAATTAACCTACAAAGGAAAAAAAAATTGTATTTGTCAAGCTGAATATTTTCATTGCTTTAAACATACCTAKCTAAGATTAATTTTATATTTGAAGCCAGTCTTAGCAAAACCATATTGCACCTTTGAAAGATTTTTAATCTCATGGCACAAGGCTAACAATACCTGAACACACACTCCCCCCCGGCCCCGAAGCCTTAGAACTGTTAAGTCCTATGTAGCTTTTAACTGCTATTCAGATTTCCCATCAGTGTCATCTTTACCTACAAGTATGAGAATGAACTTTTCTCACTAAAGCATCTACCTTACTGTGACTGACAAGAAAAATCTGAAAAACTTACAGCTACTTCATCTTAAAAAAAACAACTGGTAGGTAGAGAAGAATGAATACTAATATTTACCTTGCACACATAGATGTCACAAATCTTAGAGTTTCAAAAATTCATTACATTTTAATATTTTTCTGACTTAGCTTCTCCTAGATCCAACTTTACTGGGATCAAAGTGGGTTGTATTTTGGAATATCTAAATTTCCTAGCCTGTTGGAAATGTAAAACATTACTTCTTTCATATACTTTTAGAGGCAGTAATAAGTTTGGGATAGGCCATTGCAGCAGTTTTCAAATAGGTTCAAACTTTCTCAAGTTCTGCAAAAAGAAAAGAGATTACAGTTCTTGATTTTTGTTTTATTCTGGGACCAAATTTCACCAGTGTTTGTGATAGAGTATCTATTTGCACATTCAAAACCATGTCAGACTTGGCTAAGTGTTTCCTCTGTGTCTGTAAGTCTTAAATGCCAAAATTCATCTTCGAAGCTAACACTTCCTCAAAATTTTTGCTGTAGTAAGTTCCTCTCAATTTCTCTAAAACATCTTAACTAAATTTTGAATAGTGAACATCCCAGATTATTCTCCAAGAAGAATATTCTCTAGCAGTTGTGCTCTCAATATTGTCAAGAAAGAAGATACTTATAAAAATGTTCAGCTAGCTGCAGACAGACAAATGAATGGACACAACTTCAGTAATTTCACATGTGGGAGCGGAACATTTGTCTTTTCTTCTTCCCTCAGCTCTCACGCAATAGGCATTTTATGTGGGTCTAGTTGTAGTGTGTCCATTATTGGAACAGACTTTTCTTTCCTATCACTAGAATTCAGTTCACTTTCCTAATCTTCTCTCCTTCTCCACCATAGTTGGCACAGAAAGGAGTGAAACATGGCTTTTATCCACGAAATCTCTCCCACGCGCATAATGGCCACCAGTGATATCCTCAGTCTCTGAGGACTGGGTTTTTTTTGCCTTAAAGTACATAGGAGAATAGCTGCTGCTTGTGACAGTCAAAGCACAGTCTAACAAATTACTAATATTCCCTTCTAAGGCTGTGAACAATGTATAAACACACCATCAGGCCTTTGCCAATTTTGCTCCAACAGAAAGAAATTCTCCTCAATTTGAACAGCTGGTGGACTGCAAACTTCTTAAGAAAAATTCCTTTTATTCTTTGGCTGTAGGAAGGGAGGAAGCATAGCTAAAATTCAGAGGAATTTGGCTCAATAAAGATTTACACATGGCTCAATGAAGATTTAGATCAAAAAAGTGGAGCCTGTCATCTCCTCTCTGCTGCTGTCTGGGCAATGGCAGCTGGAGGAAAGAGGAACTCCTCCAGTGTTTCCTGGATATGCTCTCTCCTCTTTGTTTTAGCACAGCAATAATTTGATTTAAGTTTCCTTTGTGATTAGACAGGTGGGTACACTCTGGGAGATTTCCTGTATGATTTAAATTGGTTTTGTGCTTTGCAGAATTGCTGATAGTGCACAGCTATATTCAGTTAGAAAACATAATATTTTGTCTCCTAACTCTTGCTGTGTGGTCCTTGATTATTGAGATATTTCGTGTGGTCTATGATAGGCTAAAGTGTCTCAAGAGAGGTACTTTTAAGATCAGGCCTCTGCACTGATTTTACCACAAAGTTCAGATGTACAGCTGTAAGAGTAGAAATTTTACTCTCTAGTTTCTTTTTACTAGCAGATAATTTTAGCGCAGATATCTGAAGGCATTATTATATTAAATTTTTATTCCAATGAAGAAAGTAATGTTGAATGGGAACGAGCATATCTACATTCTAAAACTACTGAAATAACCAGGACTACCTTGTCAGCCCCTAGCTGGTACTTACAGGCAATTTTCTGCACCATTTTGGCAGCTATGTACAATTAGTACGAGTGCAGGAAAATGAAAAGAAAAGCAAAGATGAAATTTAAGAAAACATAAGGGGGAAAAAAGGATAGTTATTTACAGAAGTGTTCTCAAAAAGCATAAGTAAAATAAACAAAGCAGGGTAAGAGGATAAACAGAAAGGGATACTCATTAAGCAAATGAACCTTTCAAAATGGAAGCACGAATGGGAAATATGAAACACACACTCTCCACCCTTGTTTGCTGCCTTGCAGGCTGCTAACACACAGACACAATTTGCATATCTCCATGCAGCCCAGTAAACCTTGGAAAACAGGATTCTCTATTTGGGTAAGGTTTGTTCCTATTACCATTTCCTGCCCCTCCCTTTCCTGAAGTTTAATTGATTCATAAATTAGCATGCTTTGTAAGTGTGGCCTCAGTTCAGCAATTCATGTGCCTGAGTGAAACCCTGCATGCACAGAGACTAGCCGCAAGAGCTTAAAATAAAGACACAGTCTTACAGCACGAATGCAAATATTTAGAACATAAYACTTCTACTAATATTTCTTTGGCATGAACAAGTATTTCCCCACCACTACTATAAAAGGTACATTTCTGTCCTCTTCCCAGTGTACCACGGAAAACATTTTCTCCCTCATATGAACTGTCCCAAATGTCTCTGTATTATATCCTACAGCTGGAAGATTAGAAGTTAAGTACCACTGGCAGATGAGTGAGGCCAAGGAAGACTATTTGGGAGCTGAGACACAGGTACAGAGGCAACATAATTTCACAGGGTACCTGGCTGCCTGAGTGCTGCTGTAAGCACAATGCTTGCCTGACACATCCTAAGAACAATTCTAGCTACTTTCCAAGTGATGCCGTGCCATCTGCTTGCACAAAAGCAAATTCAATATAGAATACAAAATTTTAGTATTTTCTCAAGATCATACTGATCTACAGCATATGCCAACACCAGCAGTTCGACAAACTGTCACTTCACTGACAATGCAAATTGTGATGTTCTGAGAGATTTTCGTCTGTACACTCGTGACATTTACCAGTTAGGGTATAGGTCCRTAAGACACAGTGAAATGACATAACTTACTGCTGTGAAAGTTAAAAGATCCTCCTTCCCCCTCCCATCTCTCCCCCTGGCTATATGCTTTCACTACTTGTTCTGGCATTGGTGCTTGTCAGAGCCTTTGTGAGCTGCTTGAAAACTGATAAAAATCCAATTTACAGCTAAAGTAGCTCACTAAAGGATCTGGTAAGTGCCATGGCCAGTGCAGACTGGCAGGGTATGTCCCAGAAGCAAGTTAGAGAGATTCACTCCCTTCAGCAACAGCGAACCAGTAGAATGCCTCAGCTGCCAGAAAAATTGCAGCTCAGGGCCAATATTTTTCACTCTCCACTTGCTATTTTAACAATCATTCAGGGTATTTGCATTTAAATATGTTTGTCTTGTTCCTTATTTTCCTGCAAGCCTCTGCAGTGACATCATAGTTTCAAACTTAACGATATTGTAATTACATTTCTATAGAAACAGGCTGTAGAGACAGGGCTTCTGACTCTATTTTTGCACGATCAAGGAGACATCTAGGAGATTTGGAACAGATTCATGGTCAAATCCAATGGATTAAATACCTTAATATTATGGCTTAAAAAAGGCTGAGCAGATAAAGTGTTTGTATAAATACCGTTTGCCCTGTTGTGAGGTAAATCCAGAATTGCTTGATGTCATATTTGAAATCAGTAGCAATCTGCAGAGCGGATACTCTATATAAAAACTAAGTAGGAAATTCAGGATGTGGGCCTCCAAGAATACTTAACATTATTCTGCAAGCAATTACCCTCTGGTCAAAGCTTCCAATTCTTAGAGAACAGTTTTTGAAATTAATAAGCCTATTTCTGACATGTATTTGCTGTTTAGAAAAAATACTAAAAGATAAAGGTGGGATGACAGCACAGTCACACACCCCCATTTCTTCAGTTCAGGCCAGCTGTAATCTAGTGCTAGCATTGCAACTCAGAATTGAGTAATTTGTGCTAATGATTTGTCAAGGATTTGGAAATGGATCTTTGAGCTAGAGCAGGGAATGAAATAAAAGAATATGTATTTTTAGAATACATCATGTGGATCCTTCAACTTGAAGTTCATATTTTGAATTAGAAAAATAAGCTAATAAACAATAAAAACATCTCAACCAACTTAATAATGCTGCCATACAACTGTCTTTCTGCCTCTCCATTTACAGACGAGGAAACAATTAGAAAGTCTTATCTGCATATTTGAATCTCATCCTTAATTCTGTCTCTGATAAGACATTAGATTGCAATATGACATACCTCATTAATGCCTGGGGTAATCGTAGGTGCAGCAATAAAAACAACAAAAGGAGCAAACTCTGCAGTTCTCAGGACCTTCAATGCCTAGGTGAAAAAAAATCAGATACTTTAGAAGAATCCCCCAACAATCAATGTGAAATAAGTTTAGTCACAGAAGCAAAAGATACAAAAACATGATTTAGCAATGCTGGTATTTGTTTTTAACTGATTTGGAGTCAAGACCTTAGTAATACAGACATTTAACTTTTTGCATTACTTTACATTTTTGGTGGTCAAACCATATATTTATCCTTAATTACAGTGAGTTTTCAAGACAATGAAAGCTTTAGCACTTTCAGAGAGGCTCTTCCCATACAGTCTCAAAGAGTGCAGAATTCTGTTTGCATTTAAACTGAATGATTAACACCAGGTAAAAAAAAAAATCAGTCATGCCATACATAGGGAAAAAAGCCAACTGTATTTTAGAATAAATATTGATTAGAATATTATTTTTTCTCTGACTTTTTCTACCAAGACTTTCTTATTATTATTTTCTGAAACAAATGAAAATGTGATATGAGAGTTTCAAAGTTTTTAAAAAGTAAGCATAGTGAAGTTGTTAAAAAGTGAACATAGTACTAATGCAGTAAATGCAACAACCAATCCCGTGAACCAAATCTATGCAAAAGAAAGGAGTTCTCATTAAAAAGTTTACTTGGCCGCAGTTAACTGAGTGACACACAGAGCTGCCATAAGTGAAACTTTGGCACAGACCCAAGCAGAAGTGCAGGACAGCAAGTAAACATACCTCAGCTGAACTCAGATGGATGGACAAGATAAAGTAAGACCACTAAAGGTCAGCCTTTTTTTTGCTCCTTCCACTTCCTGTCTTCTCCAAAGTTTTTTTTAAAAACCAACCAACCAACCCCAATCCATCCTTTTAACAAGCTAAAGAGGTTTTCATCTCTGCTGCTTGAAACCCACCTATATGTATATGTCATCTATGCCAACCTCCTCTAAACAAGAGATAAACCCCGTCTGTGAAAGTCAAGAAAACTCACATAACTAAGCGTACCCAAGGGAAAACAGGCAACCAGTGTATGATAACTAGGAATAAGTCCACAGTCAGGTTGGCCTTAATGAGCTGAGGTGGATGCATGAGGAAGCTGGCTAAGGAAGAGGCTTGCTAGACACATGCTGGAGGAAGTGTAGCAAAGGCGGCCGTTACCAAATGTAAATATATTCTAACAAAGATGAAAATGGCTCCTGAGAACTGTAATGCTTCTGAATAATGCAAGTCGAAAAGGTTGATCAAGAGAGTTTGCTTTTAACAGCTGCTCCATTTGAACTAGCGATAAATGCTGCTCTCCCTGAAAACTGGTAAATGTGGGATTTTATTTTTCAGAACAGCACGACACCAGCATACTATGTGAACTGTCCTAAATAATTTAGTCAGGTATCTTATTTCTGTTATGGAATTCTTAAGGAATTTTAATTTCTGGAATCCATTCACAAAGAAGAAAGAAGGCAGCAAATTTAAATAGATAACACTGGTCACGATTTTAATTTGTCATTCCTCCCATTTCCTTCAATCTGCTAGAATAATATAAACATCAYGTTTGTCCATATTCATGTTGTTCCATTTAACAAAACATATAAACACATCCCTGTGAATTGAAAGTCATGACTACATGGATGTTTCAAAGGAAACGTATCAGAATTTTCCACTGAAGATTTTATATAATGAATGAACAGACTACTAGCGTTTCTTGAGAGCCTGATTCTCCTTCCTACCCTCTTCCGAAAAGTATAATACTGCAACACAGAAAGGAATTTATAAAGTAACAACACTGATCTGGTCATTGTGCAAACAGGATCTGTATCGGTGATTGACCACAAATGTTTCTGATCATGCTCAATAGTGATATGGAGCCAAGAGTCAGTTAGGAGCAAGATTACCCTCTAATACAGCATCAAAGAGAAATTTTTGAAAATACCAGAACATTACTCCTGGCAGGCAATGACAATCACTTGTTTTGATACATTTCACTGGACATGAGACTAATATATTAAAAAGTTACATGGTAAGTCGATTTTCGAGCTAGAGTGGTTGCATACCAAGCTAAACTATGAATTTTTTTCTGCTATATGTTCTTCTAACCAGATGATTACCGTAATTCTACTTCACAGATTGATACCTTGGTGTTCCAGGGACTTTTGTTCCACATTATTGTATGCATTATTTATCTAGTGTGCAATCAATAAAAATAAATATATCTCAACAAAATAAGGTTGAAGGACTTGTGATGTGTCCCATTTTCATATACTTCTAATTAGTTACCTGAGGTTCTACATCAAGTATTGCAATTAATCCCTGCTCATGGATCTTTCGTATTGTTTCCAGTTTTGTCCCATACATTGCATCCTCATGGCTGCCATATTCCAAATATTCATTGTTTGATATATCCTGCATCATTTGGTCATGTGATACAAAGTAGTAATTTTTCCCATTTTCTTCATCTTTCTTTGGAGGTCGGGTTGTGTCTGGAAACACAAAATGCAAAATATTTTTAGCACAAAAGCAATATTAAGCTTATACATGGCTTTTTGTTAGGTTTATCAATACTTGTTCACTGAATGATGACCTGTCAAATCACATACAGAACAATGAAGCG
Organism: Oceanodroma leucorhoa; assembly: GCA_030449065.1. Lineage (NCBI taxonomy): Eukaryota > Metazoa > Chordata > Aves > Procellariiformes > Oceanodroma > Oceanodroma leucorhoa. The sequence goes on along the minus strand of JASVER010000046.1, from coordinate 2,947,832 downwards.
TGAGCTCAGGGTAGGCAGAATGACAGGGGCTGGGAAAAGCAGGAGTCTGGGGGATGTGTGCTGGGAAAAGCAGGAGATGAAGGGATGCGGAAAAGGTAAAAATCAAAAGGTAACAAAGGAAGAACAGAAGGTCATAAATAACCTTCATCTGGTCAAGACTATAAGACTCTACCAGCTGCTTTCAACAGCAAACAAAGGCCAGATCTCACAGTTTTTATAGTTTCTAAACAATTAAATTAACATGTCCATTTTACCCCAGGGGCCAGTACTGGGCCCAGTCTGTTCAACATCTTCATTAATGATCTGGATGATGGGACAGAGCGTACGCTCAGCAAGGATGCCAATGATACAAAACTGGGAGTAGTGGCTGATAGGCCAGAGGGTCGTGCTGCCATCCAGAGGGACCTTGACAAGCTGGAGAAACGGCTTGACAGGAACCTCATGAAGTTCAATAAGGGGAAGTGCCAAGTCCTGCACCTGGGGAGGAACAACCTCATGTACCAGCACATGCTGGGGGTTGACCAGCTGGAAAGCAGCTCTCCAGAAAAGGCCCTGTGGGGGGCCCTGGTAGACACTCAGTTGAACATGAGCCAGCAACGTGCCCCTGCGGCAAAGAAGGGCTAAAGGTATCCTGGGCTGCATTAGACAAAATATTGGCAGCATGTGGAGGGAGGTGATTCTTCTCCTCTACTCAGCACTGTTGAGGCCAAACCTGGAGTGCTGTGTCCAGTTCTGGGGTCCCAGTACAAGAAAGACATGGACATACTGGAGAAAGTCCAGTGAAGGGGCACTAAGGGATTGGAGCATCTCTCCTATGAGGAAAGGCTGAGAGAGCTGGGACTGTTCAGTCTGGAGAAGGCTCAGGGGGGATCTCATCAATGAGTACAAATATCTGAAGTGAAGGTGTAAAGAAGATGGAGCCAGTCTCTTTTCAGTGGTGCTCAGTGACAGGACAAGAAGTAATGGGCACACACTGAAACACGGGAGCTTCCATCTGAATGTAAGGAAACACTTTTTCTGTAAGGAAACACTTTTTCACTGTGAGGGTGACCGAGCACTGGCACAGGTTGCCCAGAGAGGTGGTGGAGTCTCCATCCTTGGAGATATTCAAAAGCCACCTGGACGTGGTCCCGGGCAACTGGCTCTAGGTGGCCCTGCTTGAGCAGGGGGATTGGACCAGATGACTTCCAGAGGTAATGTTCCCAACCATTCTGTGATTCTGTAGGTCATCTGCTCCTCTTTTCCCCACAGGCACGCTGATATCCACTTGCTTATCCTTCTTCTAATATTCCCTCCCCTACAGATTTACTCTCATATTTTTCCATTACCACATTTATGTTGGTGACATATCTGAAAGACCACATCTCTTCCCCGTCTAATCCCGTATCTTCCAACAACCCTACCATAATTTCAAACAAAGTATCCAAAAATTGAACTCATCTTCTGTTTTTAATTATACCTATTACTGTTCTGAGGATTAATTAGCAATGTTCTGAGGATTAATTAGCATATTTCAAAAATAAAAAGCTCTATAGAAATATAATAGTCATAGTTATTATTTTAAGGAATTCAAGAACAATGGATTATATAAACCATATAATATCACTATACTACTCACTGCTGCCCTAGGTCTACTGAACTTACTTACTCTTACATTCCCCCCAAATCCTCTTCTTTTGCAAAAACATTTCTGTGTTTTCCTTTTTTTACTTAAATTCTTATGAGGTTGTCTTCTTCTGAGTGTGAAAGTGTAAATCTAAAAAGTGGGTGAGGGCCTCATTACTTGTGGTCAAGAGAGATGAAAGCTACTTAGCAATAACATGTTTTTTGAATATATTGCTTCTGCAGACCTATGTGGTGAGAGATGTATGGCCTGCTAACCCTTTTAATTAACTACCGTTGTGTGTGACATGACCTTTACGATCAGGTTTTCAGTAGGTAGATAATTTCTTCATAAAGCATTCCCCAAAACTCCACAACCAACTGAAGGCCTATCTCAAAAGCTACCTACTCCTACCACGGTTTTGTAAAAGAATGCAGAAAAAGCAGTAAAATCCATCCCTGAGAGTTGGAGAGAATAAATTCAACTACCTAGAGTCAGCTGAAAGACAAATCAGGCTCCCATAATACTTAAGTGTATGTGATGTATTTTATATGATCTATTTATATCACTAACATAAGGAAGTAATTTTGGTCTCTAAAGACCAGCATAAAGTGCTATTTTAAAGGCCCTAAATGCCTTAAATCTGAAAGATCCACATAGGACTATTAGATATAATACAGGAGTTAAAGGAGACCATTGCTCTTCTGGAGTGGGGCTGGAGGTAAGGTGATGTCTAAAACAGGCATCTAATCATCATACTGATGCTTAAGCACCTGAATTTCATCCTGATTTGCAGCCTAGTCTTTTTAGTCTTCTCATATAATCAGTGAAGCAATTTCAGTGCTTCCGCAGAGCAGGAACCTAATATGCAGGCAATCTAAGGCATGGTCATCACAGTATAGGTGAGTCCATTTTAACAGATATTTGAAGATAAAATAACGAGTTCAGCTTCTATTCCACAGCAGTACAGTTAGTATTTGAGAGAGACTGGGTGAAAAGCATACTGTAAAACATTTATTACTCTTTGTTTTAGTTCTTTGTAATGGAGAACATAGTTGCTGGGTTACTACTCCCTTCCCCCCATATAGTCTTGTGTCTGTATTGAATAACRTAAGTACAATGTACATCACATACTCCTGGCACTGCACTTTTAAAATGTCTAATCCAGGATTTTAGTGTCTAGATATAAACAGTACTGTGACAAACAGTGCAGTTTCACACTGCTGCTGGGGTGATCTAATGGCTCGTGCTTTCAAAAGGGCTAGGTCTTTCTGTTTGCCTTCTGCTGGCACTGGTCTTTGTCTAATTCCTTAGCGAGCAAGCCTGGGGAACTTAAATCAGCAGCAAACTAATCCTTTTCCCCTTCCAAATAGGTTTGCAGTTAAGTTCTTAAAAATAATACTTTTTAGCAACAACAAAATCCTTATAGGTAGAAAAACATCTAAGTGCAATTTTGAAGTAAAGCACTAACAAGGTATAAAGAAAATTAAACTAATGCATAATGGCCATCAGTGTAACTTCTGAGCCATGTATGGTGTTTCTGAAGTCAGCCTGAAATAGAGTGGACAGGTTTAGCTGCTGGATGCTCTTGTTTCAGAATGCCTAGCTTGAGGAAAAAGGGTGCATCTCCAAGAGATCATGTAGTAGGATATGCAATTCCTGCCACGGTATTGGTAGAGATTGTCATGAAGGGAAAACACCCCTGTGCTCTTGGTAACAACCCACTTGTAAGCAGTGAAGTTAATTGCATTTTCTTTTTCTTATTGTCATCTCTGGAAACTTGAAGTTATTTTAGTATAGTACCAGTCCTGAAGGCTAGGCGGTGAAAAGTAATTTAAGACATTCAGATAAAGTACACATTAAAGGTCTCCTCTAAATCCTGTTTATATTTCTTCTCATGGGAATTATACAGAGTTTTCAATGTCATGGCTGTTCCAGTCTTACCTGAACTGTAAATGTAAAATTAGCAGCGAAAAATGAAAAATGCTTTAGCCTTCATTCTAAACTAACAAACATTTGGGGTAGATAGAAGTATGCCTAACAATAGGTTTTGTGAATACTAGGAAACGTTTGATGTAAAAGTGGTGTTACTCACTACCCCTCCCTCTGAAAAAACAAAAAAAGAAATATACCCAGTCCTATCACAGTTCCCACCATTAATATAGGATTTGTGTCTGAACACATGTAGTACTACAATGGGTATATTGTCAAGGATGCTACAAACAATTTTGCACTACATTTAACATTGCTACTTACGAGGAATGGGGTAAGCAAATCTGTCCGGGTGTTTTGTGATGAGTGTGTTTTTTATGTGTCTTCTTCCAACACCATGTGCACCTAATCCACAACACAAAAGTGAATTATAAATTTTCCACCAGAAGGGGTTCAAAACTATGCTGTTATGTTCAGAATAATAACTCAAAATTACCTAGTAAGACTAGTGTTTTCCTTTTGAATGCTGGCAGTTTTACTACTTCTTCGTATGTGACGAGATCTAATTGATCAAACACTAAAACACAAAAGAAACCCCCACAGGGATAAGAAAAAAAAGGCATATTAAGGGTGATAATTAATTGTGCTACAAATTATAATTTCAGTAAGTTTTAGATTTACAATACAAAGTAATATGTTATGGAAAATAAAAAACCATTTCATTATGCAATTCTAACAAAAGCATTCATTCAAAAAACTGTTAAAAAGCAATAACAAAGCTACTGAAATGCTCAGGAAAGTTTGCATGTTCTTTCATGCAGTATTCAGCAGACCACAAAAATTAGCTAAAATGGCATGCCATTCAAATTTGTATTCCTAAGAAATAGCAATACTAAAGAAAAATCTGCAGACAGTGACCAACATGAATACAATATGAGAACATCTATTTACACTAAGGATAGGGATACTTTCATAATCATGTTTTAACAAGCTGTATGAGAAATGTATAGAAAATAATGTTAATACTTTGTGGTATTTATTCTTCGAAACTACCACCATATTAATTGTAATTAGAGTTCTCTTTAAATACATGTGCTAGTTAAATTGACATGCTTTTAAAACTTGTGACAGAATGAAGAATTCTAACARAAAGTGATGGCATTCCATAAAAGAACCTCCACCGTATTTAGGGAAACATTGTAAAAGTATTATTTCAGAAATAATTTCAACTACAGTTGAAATTGGATGAATTCCATCATGCCTATCAATCTATTGTCAATTGCCAAGGTATGTAACGATTGACAAATCAAGTTTTGTTCATTAAAAACAGCTTATTCCTCCTGTGCCCCGTAACACATCATCTGTGGTAATTCTTGCAGAATTCTAATGAAAAAAGAAGCCAGGAGGCAGTTAATTATATTTATGAAGATTACACAAATCAGCAATTGTAAGCAGAATAACGAACAAGAGTTTTCAGTTCTGTATTTATGCGTGCTATGAAAAGAAGKGAGAACAGACTGCATCTAAATTATGGGATTCTTTGAGTGTTTCCAAGTCCTAAGCTGGTGTATGCACCTCAACTATATCCCATCCATCTTTCAGGATGAATCCGCATATATCCCTCTCCCTCGCCCCCTATCCAAAACCCCTTAGGAAAGTAGGCAGTGGCAGGAGCTTTAGTTTGCTTGCTCCAGAAGTCCCCAGCCACCAAGATCAGCATTAAGACTGTGGAGCCCACCAGAAAGCACATGCTCTTTGTACTAAAGTCCCAGTTAAAGCAGCAAAGGATTTAACTTAATATATTTCTTTTTATAGGGCAGATTTTTCAATTCAACAGCAATCTTTTTATCCTAGAGAAAAAGTACAACTACTTCAATTTGGTCAAACCAAAAATTAGTCAATTGACATACTCAACTCTTGAAGACCTTGAAAAGACACAGATATGAAAACTTCCTAGTCCATCTGAAGCATTTTGAATTTCATCCTAAATAAGAATCTCTTTCAACCTTTCCCCAAATATTACAAGCAGGAATTTAGTTAGAATTTTTCTTCCATTCCGCAAACCTACAAACATGGAAATCTCACTACTGTCATTTTTGCACCTTCACGCTATTTAATCTAATTAATAATTCATTTCATATTAGAAAGAGCTAAAGATCTATAACATGTTAAACAGTTTTACCATTCTAACTATCTAGGCCTGCAAGTAGCTTTTCCCATTAAAAAATGATAAAAAAATCAATCCTTTATTTTCTTGAACAAAACCACATTATGTTAGATACAAACAACAGGAACAAACAACAGAAATGATACATATTAATGCCTTCATCACAAACTAGCAGCATGGAGAAGTCTCAGTCTACATGGATTTAACTAATGATTGTAGGGTTYTCAAATGCAAAAGAAAAATGATTAATTTTTTAATATACACAAGATATGAGGAATACAGGGCACATTTAAAGACTGAACTTTAATGCTTCTGTGTTACTAGCTATTAAAGAAAAGGAGTTCTTGAAAGGAAACAGTAAGAAGCAAATAAAGAGGCATTGTCACTTGACAGGTTACTTACATGCACAGAGGCCATTGGGAGTAAGACAGCATGAAAAATGTACAGGGGTCATTGAGATATGGCTCGTAATATATTAGTAAAATAAAAAGTATATGCACAAAATAAACTTTACCATGCAATAGTCTAAACGCAAGGCAGATAAATCACATTAAGAAATGATAAACATATTTTATAAAAGCTTGGCAATTTTCTACATTATGCGTAATATGAAGCATAGTTCTAGTATGTTCTAAAGAGTGTTCTTTTATGAAGTCCTGCAATAACATTTCAGTAAAATAAATAAAAAATATATCTAGATATCACTGTAGTGTATCTCTAGAGCATCTATAAAAGTGTCAGTGGACCTAATAATGAAAAATATTTAATTTTTTCTGTGGGCTTTGGTCTAAAACAGACTTTACAATGATAAGATGTATGATCATGAAATTGTCTCTTGAAGGACACAATACTCTAATATCAAGTATGGAGGAAAGAAAAACAGGATGATATTTTTCTTGTAAAGGAGAATATATTTGCTTTTAATTATAATAAGTAACTGAAATATTCTCCTCTCTACTTCATAAACTATGTCTGATTTGCAGAACAATTTAATTTCTAGTTCCAGTAATATCTATATCACACCAAAATCTTAGCTCTCAAATTATTAGCTAGCCACACAAATCTTAGTTGAATATGAAGTATTTTACTAGGTCATTTCTCAGCACCCCAGTTCAGGCTCATCTCTAAGACAAAAATAACAGGGAAGTCCAAATAGATTACACACTGCTAAATGATTTATTGAATTTTGTACTAAGATATAAAACAATACCAGACGTGAGAGATTAGTTCAGAGAAGGTAAATTCAGCACCACTTTAGTTAAACTCATGTGAGCACCAAAGCATTTCAGTGAACCTCTTTACATCCTGCATTTGGTGTCATTCCCCCGAATATTACTGGCATCACCTTTAATACCTCAGGGACACTAAGATCCATACACATTTCTAAGAGAAATCTTGATTCCAATACGTTTTCATTAACTTTTTGACTTCTTAGGGGGAAGGGGAAGTGTCAGATGGTATTCTGAAAAGAACAGTTTCTTTTATGGTCATTTTGATAATTTTTAATGTTCATGTTTCTAATTTTTGGCAAACACTGTGCTCTGATGTAAAGTGACCAACAGCACTGATGGTGGCAAGCACTAAGGCAGACAAACTGTGTGACTCAAAGTGCTGTCAACCTTCTTCAGACTGTCCCCCCTACATCAAGATAGGAAAGTCTAGATTACTTTCGTTTCAGGGATTTAATTGATACAAAGTCTTCGAGCTAGTTTTGCTCCTGAAGTATTGCCTGCTCCTTCTCCTTCCCTGGCCATCCTCTCTCCTTTGCTTATTCCTTTGTACCCTGTGGTGCTTAGTCACACTGACATTGTTAACTATGTAGTTGCACTGTGAACTGTATTAAGAAATGTAACTGCCCTAAARAAAAACAATCAATGTTTTTTGTTGGGTTGTTCTTCAATTAATCCAGTTAACAGCATGGCCGTGCAAAGTTATACTGGCACAACTGAAGGGAGTAGCAATGCTGTGGGAATGTATGCTGGGAGCAATTAATAATACTTTAAAACCAGTATTGTCAAAGACTTTAGGTCATAAAATCCAGTTTATTCTCAACAGTTTTTGTTAAGGTCATAATTAGTTTAGTGCTACTGCAATGAAGTGGAAATATTAAAACCACCAGAATGTTAAACCAGCAAAAGGAAGGAAGTTAAATCTTTCAGTCTCTACTTGTAAGGGTCTTCAGGGTAACGAGTAATTTTATATTTAACTGTGAACTTCTTAAATRTGACAGTGAATTAAGGAGTATAAATGACAATTACTGTTCTTTGACTTTCTTAGATTTTATTTTCAAATGACTTTTAAGTAAACATAAATTCTGTAGTACTGATACATTATGAGCTCTGATACTGCACACAGATTGTACAGGTAAGGAGAAATGTGAAAGTACAGATTTATATTGTTTAATTGGTGCRTTCAAGAATGCAACTGAAAAAACTCCAGAAATTAATGCAATATATAAAATACTTTCATTACACTGTTTGGACAGGTATATCAAATTCTAATAAAAATCTCTGCAAGTCTCCCAAGAGACCACAACATATTTATCATCACAGTATGTGATATCAATGCAAAAGCAATAGTAACATTTTCAACACATTGAGTATTTTATATTAAAAGAAGAAAAGAACTAAATTCTGCTCAGGAACGAAGGGGTCTTCCTTCTTTACTACTAAAACTAATGAATTTTGCTCAGCAAATTTAGTAAGAACTCTACACCTCTACTTTCAAAATTTTCTACAATAATTCAATTTTTCAGCAGTCTAGATAGAAACCCAAAACTTAGGATTCAGGCAGAAATCACTGCAAGGAGGATAAACTTCCACAGTTTGTTCTATTTGGTAACTGTAAATAACACACTGACTATGCAGTGGCTCTTATTCCACTTCCAGCTGTAACGCTTCAAGAAAAATGCCCTTTCATGATGTTTTCACATACATAATCTATAACTATAAACACATATTAACAAGGATGCTACTGAAAAGTCTTCTGTAGAGCACACTACAGTTATATAGATTGCAAAATTCATGTCTTGTTGGTTTCTAGTGCTCCTTTAAATATAAAAACCAAAACAATGTAAGCCTATATTAGGATATATTATGATGCATTTACTTTGTTGCAGCACTGATTAAGCTATATGGTTAAATAGCAAAGAACAAGCAGAGTAATGTTGGCACAATTAGAACTTTACTTATATTTTCCTAATTAACTCATTAGGTTTATATAACAGTGCCAGCTGAACAATTAATGGCAAGGTTTAGATTGTAAAAAATTTAACCTGTTAAAGATACTCGCATTTTTTTTTCATACCTGCATTGTGCTTTGCCAAATATTTGTCTTTGTACTGCTTTTTTTTCTTYCCAAACCAAGTACAGCTGGCTTGTTGCTCCTGTTTGGTCTTCTCCATGGCAATACAAGCAACTCGCCTGGCATATGGAGGAGAAAAAAATGTTTTTGTTGTAATCAACATATTTTTAAAAAGCCACACAGAATGAATTAGAAAAATAAGATTTTTTAATAGTACAAGAGTACAGTAAAACTTTTCAAAACCTTTTTTTTGATGACTTAAAAGCACTTATATACAGAGGTATTTTGAAATAAAGAATATCTTGTTAGTGGTAGATCATTAAAGCTCACAGATCAAGTGAGCATGGGAGGAAGGGTAGCTACTAAAATGGCTGTAGACCACTTTTTGTAGCAGATTAGACTGGAAGAGCATGAGGTCTGAAAAGACCACTATGGTCTAAATTACTTCACAGCAAGTCGTGTTGTGGAACTGTTTTGAGGTCGATCTTTAGGATGAAGTATTGCAAGTGTTCCTGTTGCAATGCATTCCAGCGTCTCCTTTATGTCAAGGCTTGCAAGGGAGCTTTTCAGATGCAATGAAATGTCTTGTCTACCTCTGTTTCTCTTCTAGCAAAATCTCCCTTAGCCAGTCCAGGTGGCACAGGTGCTGTTAAACCCTTTACAGCACTCTACTTCTTTYACATAGCAAATATTGTATGAAATATTTTGGGCTAGATTATCCAGATTGATAAACTTTCTTGAGTTATGGCCATAACTTTTATGGCCCAGGAGTTGCTTGCTGGACTTTGTGCTGATACATTTAAAATATTTACTAAACAGCTTCTGCAAGAGCTTGTTTAAAGGCTCTGAGTTGCTTTTGCGGTACTCAGTGCCATTTCTGTTCATTGAATCTGTCATTCAGGAATCTTTGCACTGTGATTTCTTTCTACTTTTTGTCTTTCACATGAAAAATGAAAAGGAGCGAAAACCCCAAAACTCCCACAATAACCTTTGTGCTTGACGTCTTGCTAACACATTTCCTGCAGCACTTGCATGTAAGCAGTACTAATGAAAACACTGTTTACAACCTAGAAGAGAAATTAATTTCACTCCCTTACGTAAACAATTTGTATGTAGCCTTCAATCCTAGTTTCCTATAGTGTATCAGAAAGCACAATCAATGTTTACTAACACAGGTGTTTATTTTTCTAATGTAACCACATGTATGAGATTGCATGCAACCCTCACTGCTATTCATATATAAGAAAAAAAAAAAATATCAATGTCACTCAAACTGAGGCAATATACAGACTTTTTTTTTGGGGAAAAAAAACCATACAAAAACTAGCTATACAACAATGAAAAGCGTGAAAGACAGAAATAAAAGCAAAGCTAAATTCATTTTTATAGAAAACTTAAGTCATACCATTCTTGAAGTTCAGGAGAAGGAATAAGACCTGCAGTACCATTTTTGGAGTTCTCAAGTTTACCCTGCCACCAGTTGTGATCATCTTTGCTAATGATTTGGATAATATCACCAACTCGGAATCTGATGCCAGCTTCTTTGCAAGGAATGAGGTCATCCTTTGCTGGATCATATTCAAATTGTGCTCTTACATATATCTATAAAAAAGAGTTTATAAAAGACACTGCGATATTATTGCTGGTACAGTATTAAGAGTAACAGGTGAAAATTTGATCTGTGCATGTAGCTACACATACTGTTTGCAACAAGCAAAGGAAGAAACAGAATGGCAAAAGCATAAGTAATAGTTGAAAATGAAACAGAAAAAAAACCCCAGCAAACAATGGAGACGTATGTTATTTTGAAAGCTTGTGTCTTCTACATACTATAAAACCTGAACAGCAAAAATGAACACATGTAATAAACTGATGGAGTCCCTCAAATCAGTATTAACTATCATAAATCATTACAGACTAAAAGCCAGCAGCTTACAACTTGAACTGTACTGTACTTTCCAACTGAAGTCCCATGATATGTTTCAAAAATTTGTATGACAGGAAATTTTATTGGACAGTATAAAGGACTTAGACTATGTTAGTGATCTTTAGTATTTAGACTGAAAATTTAGTACCTTTTTTTTTTTTTAGATTAAATAGGTGCAACACAAGACTTCCTATCGCATATAGTTACCTGGGAGGAATCTGGGAATTCTCTTAATGGGTTTTTCAGTAAAAGTCTACTCCCGTATAAATGAAAACTAATGATTTGAGTAAGTTATTCTGTAAGCAACATTAACAGAAAGAATTCAGATTCTAACTTCACAATTTAAAATAATATACCAATCCTTTGTGGGTTTAATGAGGTCTCATCCCTAGAAAATAAAAATAAAAGTGATCTCCAGTTTTGGTTGCTAATTACAGCCCTGATGCATCCAAGGATCTTAAAATTGGAATTAAATGTCATGTCCAAGTTGGGAAATTTCTACAGTTTATGAACTTCAAACATCACCCTATAGCATCTCAGCCAGCCATGTATATTCTACTGCTGATTTTCTTTAGTAAGAATTTTAGGAAAATTGACTAGATTTAAAAAAAAAAATTTACATTGCAAAGTAATATCCTTCATTTAAATTGTAGAAAACACTTTTCAACTTTGCTCAAATTCTGCTCCCAAAAYAGCTGTAACTATGCAGTGTTAGCACTATTCATGGCACTTTAAAAAGTTCATTTCTATAGTAATCCAATCTGCAACCCAACATATGAATAAATTAACTCAAAATGGCTAATCCCTACTAGCTTGTACCTGATGCACTTTTATCTGTTTACAGTGAGAGCATCAGTTGATAATACCAATATAAAACTCAACTTTGAATATACTAAATCTGACCCTTGTTCTGCTGTGCATTGAGTGTGTGAGTTTAGACAAGCAACCCAACTTCTTTTAATCACCTGAAAAACAGGGTATTTTGAAACCAACTATGTTTATTTTGTAATTGGCTTTCTATGAAGTAATCAGTATTGAACCAATCCCTTATCTGCCCTCAACTTTATCTAACATAGGTCTCGAAAAGTGAGCAGTATTTTTACCATCTAGAAACTTCCTTGCTTTTCAAGTCCCTGCTCCAGTTTGAGCCATTATCCACCGTATATTGGCTGTTCATGGAATGTTACAGACTTCCTTACAGATAGCAATGTATCTGTTATCCAAGCCTTTACTGTCTTCAAGGATAACAAGCTATCAGAAAAATATGCTGGTTCAATGGGAAAAGACTCTTGAAAAAAACAGGTAACTAYAAATGGTGCGAATACGAGGAACACCATTATTCTGATATTGCCTTGAACAAACTCTTTTCTCCTGGGAAAAATACCTTATGAGAGAAAAATGAAAACCTAACACAACAGCTCGGAAGGTCTTTCGTGGAGCCTTCTAGGACTACATTCAGGCAGCTGGAAACTTCAGAAGACAACAGAAAGTTGAAAGAACCATATAGCTATAAGCTTTAAAAATGGGAACGAAGCAAGAGCAATCCATCCTTGTAATAGATATTCCAGCTAACTTAACAAGATAGTAGAATAAAAAGATTGTCAAAGACAACAGATCATGGAGCCCATTGACTCTTTTGAATGGAATTGCAAGAGTTATTGTTAAAACCCTTGGTAGAGTAAGAGGCTGAGTCCACAGTTAAGATTCAGAGGCAGATTCTGGAAGGGCTATATATAAACTGAAGATGAATCACAAATCATATGATGATGTGTGTCAATCTGGAGGCTGCAGTAAAAAAAAATAAAAAAAAAATTCTTAAAACTGCAAAGGGAGTCATAGGGAATCCTCTGCAGAGCCCTTAGGGGCTTTCTTGGAATTCTCTGGAGAGAGAAGATCTTTCTTTGGTCCATGATGACATGTACTGCCGTTGAGGTAACAACATTAAGGAAGGTTACTGAATCTGGGCCTTAGGACTGAAAATGTAAGAGGCTGTCTTCAGACTTACCAACTCTTAGTAGAAACTGTCCTTAATGTTTTTCTTTGAAGAGCTTTCTTAATGTTAATGATTAGTTATAGACCAACTCGARCTTTAGAATCTTTGTCAGTACAATGTTTTAGGGTAGAGTATTAGACAATAGCCATACTAGTCTCCATTTCAGCTAAAATAGAAATTTGAGCTTTCCTCTAAGATGAAAATCTGCACAGGTCACTGCACAACAGTAAGTCTATTAATGCATTCTGAACTAAAACAACATCTCCAGTTAAATTTACAATGACTTGGTAACTCTCACACATATGGACACATGAAAAAAATGCTATTTTGAATTAGCCACAAACAAATGAGTTAAAAAGAAAAATGAAAAAAAATGGAACAAACTTTCCAAGCTTAAATGTTTTAGTCCAGCACATACAGAATATGAGGGGGAAAATGATAAGCAGGGATGTTCACTAGCAGCTAAGTTTCAAAAATTCCCATGGAGGATATCTATTCACCTGTCGTCCTTTTGGTTGTGTTGTCGATGGCAAGTCCTGCAGAATAAAGTCAACCCAGGAGAAGAAATTTTCATTTTACTTTTTAAGGGTATATACAACACCATTTGTTAGTGATTCATACTATGTTACAGTAAAATGGTAAGTCAGACAAAAGTATAAAGCATTGACCCATGTTTAGAAATATTTTTTTCTTAAAGAAAAATCAAACCCAGGCTGTTTAGCAGCAAGCTGAAGAAAGCAGGTAAAAAGTTTAAGCAGATAGAGAATGTGCTTTTTAATAAATAATTCAGCATCTTCAACACAAAAGCACCATCAAGTGAAAGAGGCTCTTTATGTGAATGCCTTTTCCACTTAGTCTTGTTTTTAAAAGAGAAGGATGACTATTATAAATATTACAAAAAATTATTATTAAAAATGTATAAGGTGATGAATTGTGCTGAGGAATAAGATTATAACTACTAATCGTGTTACAAATTCAATTTAATTCACAAAAATTTCTTAAATTTTTCATCCACAATTATTTTTCATTATATTAATTAATAAGCACTTTACTTTGTGGCAAATAATTTCTAAGTTGTAATTTTTTTAAAGGAGTTAAAGGAGTAGTTACTCAGTTTTGTTTTGTTTTTTAGCTAGTCACATGAACTCATGATATTGACAGCACTCTTACTGAAGGAACTTGCGTGTACAGTTACTACATTGGTCCAAACAATGACAAATGATAAACAACACAAATTTTAACATTCATATACTTTAGAAAAACAGATCAACAGCACCTTTCTACCTGAACACATACGAAACAGAAGTACTTTGTGTTAAAGATGTGATGATAATAGCTTGGTTTGTAGTGCAGTTTAAAGCCACTTCCTTTTGCTTTTCATATCCAGGCAAGGCTCATATTTCACAAAGTATGTGCACGTACCACAACAGCAGAGGGCACACCAATTCGTTAACTCAGATAGCGGAAACCAGTACACGTTCCAGAGGTCTCTCAAAACACAAAACTTACAAGAGTCTAAAATGTCTTGAAATACCAACTGCACAGTTATTCTTTCTTTAAACACTGCTTTCGAAGTTCAGGATGGAAATAAAACTTCCAGTTTAAACCTTTCCTTATTTTTGAGGAAACTGCTAACAATGATTTAAGGATGACTGAAGTGTCGCATTACAGTTATTAACATTTAATTCACTATATGGTTTTTAATGAGAAGAATATGTTGGAAAAAACCCTTAAAAAAGGAAAATGGGGACTTACATATGAATAACCTTGGTTCTATCAGCAGGACAAAATTTTCCACTGACCACATGATAAGTATAACAGTAATGGCAGATGAGCACCAACAAAACTTTCACACTTTCTCTGTGTGGAACTGGAAATCTTACCGAAACAGAATTGTTAGTGCTGCTATGACCATTAGCTGGGGACTGTCTGGATGTAGAGGGGGAATCTCTCTGAAATAAGACACAAGGTTCATTAACAACACAACACTATCACAGGAACACAGATATATTTAAAAGAACAGTTACATCCACAGCCTTATAACCATTTGCTTAGCTGCTTCATCTATGAAAGCTTCCACACTACAAACTCAATAAATCTGAAAAATTTTTTCATAGTTTAAGATTCAGGTTTGACATTCTGATGTATCCTAGGTAATAACTATTTTTATATTGCCTTAGCAATCAAACAGCCTTTTAATTACTGAGAATCTGGGACCGCTGAGATCTCATGTGGCTGACAATGCCAAAGGCCATTAGTCATACCGGTGTCTTTGTTAAAGGTAATTAGCTGAAAGTTATACGCTGAGTAATACTTTGAATAGAGTGAGGCACATATTCCATTTTAAAGACACTTCTAAATCTTTTTTCAGCTATGTGGTGGAGGTCAGTGTTGATCAGTTTCTACTCTGTAAGATGCATCTCTTTGCAGTGTCTCGAAGACACTGAAGCTAACACACGAGAAGGAAGCTGGATACTTTCTTCTCCTTCCTCATCCATTTTACAGCATACTGAAGTTTTTTTTCCACCAACATTCTTACAGGTTTAAAAACATTAACCTTTGCCAAAATACATCACTTTAAAAAAGCCACCTTTCTTAACTCAAACTACCAGTGTGGTCCTACACTTCAGTGAGGAGACAGAAGAYGCGGGGTGCATACTGGGAAATTCTACAGAAAGGATAATAGGAATTTCTGACTGGGTTTTGCAGAGGCAAGGAAGTCACTCGTAAAACAATCTTTTTCACATGCCATTTTGATTGTATATAATTCCGTAAGATCAGATAATTGAGYCACCTCTTCAGGAAATAAAATAATTCAATCATACATTGTGAAAAAAACCCACCCTTTAGCCCCAAAGGAATTTTGGAATATAATATTCCAAGGTCAATTTAGGAATGTCTGGTAATTTTGCATAATGTCAAGGATAGCAGSAAAAAAGGGCTAGAAGAGTTTTCAAAGAAAACAAAGTTATCCCTGTCACATTTTGTCAATACAAGTGCCCTCTGTGAACAAATTAAAAACCAGAACTGGAGCTAAACTGTTCATGCAACATTAATCAGGTAAAGGTCCTCTACTAATATTCTCAAACTTATACTAATCATGCGACAGCACTCATAGCTGTTTAACTTTTCTTGATGCTTTTAAAATGACAGGCAATACTTTATCACTCCTGCTGCCTGTATGCTTGATGTGCAACGAACTCGTGTAGAACTTCAGCACTTTTTTGTGGACTCATTAAATACAATTTCACAGAAAGTTCCATGTGTAGCTATCTAGATGCTTGCTTTGATTTTAACACAGTTGAGGACAGATCTGACAATATTATGGCTGTAAAGTCATTGTGGTTCAAATTATGTAGGTCTGTATGCTTATGCTACATGCACAAGAACAAAATGCTCATTTCACTCCCACAACTATTTGCAACATGTAATGGATTGGCAGAAATCAGCTCTAATTCTGTTTACAAAATGACTCCAGCATAACAAGTTTAAAATGTTCAAAGGAGACCAAATAAGCTATTCATTACTGAAAAAAAAAATAGAAAAAAGAAAAGCCTAAAGGAACCGTTATTCTTTTTTTTTTTTTTTTTTTTGTGTACAGGATTATCAGCATCACCTTTATCAAATAGCAGCTAGAAGAGACTTTTTTCCAAAAAAGCAGTGACTTCCTTCTTTTATAAAGAGATTTTCTGCTTGCTCTGCAATTCTGTCTCTGTCAATTTCTCACTTTCAAGAAGAGGTGAAAAATTATTTTTACCTTTTTTTTCTTTTTCTTATTTTTTTTGAACCTAGTTTGCTATGATCTGCTAGTCAGTGATGGTTCAGCAAGGGAATGCTCTGGAAAGTGATGCAAGCACCCGAGTCATTTCCAGAAAAACAAGTTTAGAGTAACTTGGAGAATGCCACTATTTCTGGACTCTCTTGAAGGCTTCTCCCTTTGAAGGAAATTTTCTTGGTTTGAGAATGTTTTGATTTGTATTCCTCCAACAATTCTCAACAGAAGACAGCATATTACTCAAAGCAAATGTTCATCATAACATACCGTGGAAAATACATATTTTCAGTGCTATTGGTGATTTCAGTACTAACTGTAAGAAAGTAATCTATCAAGCTAGTCAAGAGGCATATGTACAATTTTTAAATAATTAGGCAGTTCAGCCACAATTTCAAAGGCATTTAGATTCTTCATTTCCTAGGGACCTRGTCTTTCTTTCCAAAAATATCAGACTCATAAGTTAAGAGAAAAACTGTATTATGCACAGCCTAATGAGACAAATCAATGAGTAGAGAGATCCTTGTAGAATGCTAAGACTGCTTAGAACTGGACTAGAAAACTTCAGCTTTGGTTATGAGTTTGTTTCTCCAGTAAATCAGAAAAAGCCCTAGTACTCCTGGGGATAAGAGCAGAAAAAYACTTGGAGGATCCAATGATTCTGAGTAGTGTAGAAGTGTTATCATCATATTTCAGTACAACTTGACTATCTAGACTTCCCAATCTTGTCTAGCCCCAAGCCAAATAACAAAACAGTAGTCTTTTGGATCCTTGCTCTTCAGTTCAAGCACCATAGCTTAAGCCTTAGAAGAAACAAGCACAGTTATTTCCAAATGATGGCAAAACTAGTTTCCCGTTGATTCCTTGTTCTTAGGTGTGGATTATGAATGATAAATAAATGCATTTGAGATGCAATCCTATAGCAGAAGTCAATTATGTCTACTAGACATGGCCTGATCAAATTACATATTGACAAGAACAGCTAGATTAATGAAGCTGTTGCCAGATCCACAAAAAAAAAAAAAAAAGAGAGAGACTTTCCAAAAACCTGAAAATACATTTCAATTTCAGTCTTGCTCAAGGAACCTTTCTGGCAGTATGTTTAATACAAATGTAAAAAAGGTTTAAGACTATAAAAAGTCTTATAGTCTAAGCACTAATGGAAACACTGCAAGACTAAAGGAGAAAATCCATGGTGATTACCACCAGATTAATAAATAAATAAATAAATATCTATAAAGGCTTTTCTTAATGAAACAACTGAAGTGTTTCAAAAAAGTAATTCCCTTACCATTTTCACATATCTGACACTACAAAAAGTTACTCAGGGTGTTTTGTCAGCACAAAGTAAGAATGCAAATGTAGCTAGAGCAAAATGCTTACTCAGTTGGATAAAGCTGAAATGTATAAACAGCATAAGCAGTCATAAGCCATAAGAAGAATGTGTTGCAATAATTACTTAAGTACATATTTATGTAAGTTTGTAATTTCCTGGGTATTTGAAGCAGAAAACACAACATCCTGGCCACTGTGTTATCTAGGTATCTGAATAACTCAGGCCATTTGCCACACCAATGACTAAACAGGTCATCTCACAGTAGATCAGCTGATCAAATTTTTATACAAGGGAATTCGTAAGTATTATGTTTTCAAGTCTACTCCACAAAATAGAAGGCCTGGCAACTGAATGGAAGGCATGGGTGCAGAAAAAGCCACAAATCCCTAAGAAACTTGAAATTATTCAGTTGAGATTTTGGAAACTGCCTAGTGACACTGAAGTACCATTATATACAATAGGAACAAGACTTCCCTAAATGTGCAAAAGTGGCTTAAGATTTTGAAAACAACACTACAACGCTTCTCTTAAATGCCTACAAAAGAAGAAAAGTATGGCAAGTGAAATGCAAACCTCAGTTATTTAAAAAAATAACATCCTGTGCCCCCCTCACCTTTGTGTATAAAGGCATATAGACAGATTCTATATAAAAAGCAGATTACCTCTGATTCTAGTAATATTTAGTTTTTGTTATTCAAGATTAACAAGATGTTTTGCAATCCAGTGATGTGATCATGGTAGGAGCCTCAAAAAAAAATCCAATTATGGATTCTGTTTTATATTCCTTTTCTGGTAAAACTATACTATGTAAGCACCAGTCCATGACTGAAGGGGAAGGGGGGAACCAAACATAAATTTATACTGAAATATTGCCAAAAAATACCTTAACTAGTAAGATTATACTAGTGAAGACCCAATATCTCTGAATTTATCTTGCTAGAGAGCATTAGAAGCAAGCTTTTTGTGCCTTAGTAATGTCATTCAACATTCATTTTTAGCCTTTATCAATGGTTAAGAATTTGATTCACCATCTGAATCACAATCCTGAAAAATTCTGTGAAAAAAACTGTCTCTGTACCAAAGGGCTAGTGATGCTTTAAATCATGATGCTAGCATGATTTTAAAACGTTGGCTTTTTGTAACAGTTGAAAATCTAGCCAAAGTCATAGTGTGGCCAAGCTGGTGGAACACACTCAGCCACCTCTGATTAAACGAATGCTAAATGCTACGAAGTGTGATAATTAGACATGCTTTTTTTTTTCCCTCTGTCTTTGATCACAGATTTCTAGTTTTGCTGTTTTTGCCAAAGGAAGGTAAGAGTCCATTTTCCTCTATTCCATGAAATAAATAGTCATGAAGAACCTAAGGACACAAAACTAAGGAAAAGAGATGACCTGCTACTACTAAAATGACACCTAATGGTATTAACTTAAAGCTGCATGCTGAATTATTTTCTCCAAATAATCTTCCCAGCAGGTATATAGTTTCACCAATTTCCGTCTTTTAATATTGAGAAGTGAGATATCTTTTATTATTACTGCTGTTTACAGCACAGAAGTCAATACACAAATTTGTCAGCACACTCTAGAATTTCTATTTCAGTTTTTTTTTAAAAGCCTTTGCATTTCATGAAAAACTTTTGCTTTCATATTTTTACCTTTTAAGAAAATCGGTCTCATAGGTGAAAATTTGTCAAACCTTCTACCTCTAAATCTTTTAGTTCTTGTTGACTTCTATTAAAAGTACAGAAGGCAACCAAAAAGCAGTAATTTTTTTCTTTCAAACAGATTGTTCTGATAATCACAGTAGCAGTTTCTGTGTGTTCTAGCATCTGCTGAGACACAAAAACAATTAGGGTGAAATCACAGCTCTAATTAAAATAAGGTGCTTGACTTCAACAGGGATTGTGATTTCACTCTTGGAATTCTAATTTGGGAACTATTTGCGCAGTTAAGCATGTGGCACAGAAAGACTGGCATGATCTACATGGTGCATATGCCATCTGTATGCTCAAATTGGAACAGTATCTCTCAAGTAGCCATTTTCTAGAATTTAATTCCCTTCAGTTGCAATCTGGAACATAACTTTGTGAGCAGAAGGCAATTAAACATTATTGTGCAAAAACCATAATACCAAGTTTCTAGTTCAACAAGAACTAACTCCAAATCTGTTTTTCTTCTGTAATGACAAACACCATTTTTCCATGGAAACATAGTACTAAGCCACATGTAACTATTACAAACAACCATCACAAATTTACCTCAACAGGGTTATACAGAAACAGATTCTTCAATTAACCCTTAACAGCCCAACACAGTAAAATAATGTTTAATGCCTAAAAGAAAAGGAGGATTTTTCCTCAGACTTTAATAGACTTCCTGGAGAATGAGTTTAAATTGTATTTTTTTTAAAGGGGCTTCCTARATGCATGAGTTGAGGATCCCCTTTCCTGTTTTTTTTCTTTTTGTAAATAGGCTGTAAAGAGTTAGTTAAGGTGCTGATGAGATGAATATGAAGGCAGGGCTGAGTAGGTAGGTGGGACCTACTCGTGTTCCGTTATCTTTGTTGTAAAATTGGTGTGCGTGATCTAACAGGACAGGCAGAAACAATTTCCCAGAAAGCAGTAACATTCAGCCATTAGCAGGCAGTTAGTTACAGGACTGAGGAAGAAATGGGATGGTTCATTAAATTCATTACCTCACAGGATGAAGATTGCGTGCGATAACTTGGTACAATCTTAAAGGTGATACTTCCACGCATTTCCCTCTGCAAAAAGAGAAGCACTTCTTTAAAGACTAAGACACTGAAGATAAAATCTCCAAATCAGTAATGCTTGAAAGGAAAGCATCATAGTTTGAGAGTAGCAATACGTTTTCCTAAAGTAAACATTCAGAAAAGCTAAAATGCTATGGCTCATTTGTCATTTCACTTAGAAACAAACATTTAGATTGTCTCTCATTAATCTAAAAGACAAACATACATTATTAGTTTGTTTGCCTGACCAGCTTTTGAATACCTAGAACCTACAGCTGTATTTTAAGGTGAGGAATTCACAGATGTGTAGATTTCTTTCATGTCAATCTTTTCTTTGTAGCTATATACCTGTGATCCACAGAGTCTTTGATACTAAAGTGATATTTTCTTCCCTTTCATCATACATGTTAAATAGCAAAAGCATATTCACAGTTTCTGGAAAGCTRCATGTTACTCTACTAAAGGTAGAAATGTGAAAAATAGTCTTTCATCAGAACAGAACATGGGGTCTGCTAGTTTGCATTTACCGTAGTATAAGAATATCCATAACAAGTAGTAACTGCAGAATAGCAGCAGGTTGTGGCAACATATTTGCTCAGCCGTTATTTTCTTAAATGACAGTTTGAATATAAGTGTCACCACAAGGCTGACAACTGCAGGACTTGATCTGGGCAGAAAGGTAAGCAGATCAATTCAAGTTTTTCTTCTTTCTCTCTTTGGCTGGCTTACTATGAGCCAAAAAATACTATTTGCCTGGAGTCACTTAAGGTTGTTTATATAGTTCTGGACACAACAAAAGGATTAGTGATATCATCCAAGATCCCAAGATTAGGGTTGCATGCAGAAAAATTTGCAAGTGTTATGGAATATCAAACTGACTCTATTAGCAGGGCCCAAAATGGAGTTTTCCTGCAAAAAGCCAGACTGTCTGAGCTCAAAATATTTTTTCTTCATTGTAACATCAATAAGCATGAGCCACAATAGTTATAAATTGAAAGAAAGGGTGTTCCGGCTACATATAAGGAACACATTTTTCCCTATGATAATTAAGTGTTGGAACAGGTTGGCCAAAGAGGCACCTGTCCTGTCAAATCTCTGTCCCTGGATATTTTCAAGGCTTAACCAGACAAAGTCCTGAGCGACCTGTGCTGAATTCAGTGTTGACCCTGCTTTGTGCAGGAGATTGGACTGAAGACCTCCTGAGGTTACTTCCAACCTGAATGGTTCTATGATTTATTGTCTTTGTATTTGTGCAGCTATTATACCAATAGCCAAGAAAAATTTCTTTTCTCTCATAGTATGCTCAGTGACTACACTTAGTGTAGGCTGAAGATTTAAAATAAGGGCATGATCTTTATAGACTAACTTGGGATGAGTAATAGGAGGAAAGCAGTATTGTTTCTGATCTGTCTACTAGAGATAAGAGAAGAAACTCCTGCATTCAACAAAGGAAACTCAGACATTAGAAAAAACTTTCTAAAAACGTAGAAGAGTTAYACACTAAAGTCAACTGCCTGGAGAGTTTGGGGAACCTCCATTACTCAAGGTTTTTTAAGAGCTGATCAGACATACATCTGTCAGGATTGGTTGAGTGTCAATGATCTTTTCCGTGCGTCTAAATGGAATAAATAAAATGACAGCTGGAGGTGCCTTCTACCATTCCTGGGTATAATGTGCAAAGAAGCCACTACTAAAAAATGGGGAAAAGCCTGTAGAAGGCTTTAACAGCTGAACACAGGAAGACTTTGCGTTACATGCACATGTAGGCTATCAAGAACAGAAGGAAAAGGGGAAACCACAATGCAATTGCATAAAAGTTTTGTCAAAGTAAGACAAGCACTTTTATAAAGAACATGAGAAAGATTTCAGGCACTTACAAGCATTTTTTGTAGTTGTTCTACAGTTTGATTTGCCACACTGATTCCGTTTATTTCTCGGATTTCATCCCCTACATGTAGCGTACCTGTGGAGTTAACAAAACATACAATCACCTCAAACATGTTTTTACAAATTGAGATAACTGTAAGACAGTACTAATATTCATACGAAGGCATAAATATGAAACAATGTTAAAATAAGCTTTTTGGCTAGATTCAGAAAAGGACTTTGGTGGCTATGTATTAGCTAACAAAGATTACGAATCTGTCTTTCAGAGTGCAGTTAATACACCAGCATGAGATTCCCAAGCATCCTATAAAGTACATGGCAAAACCAGCAGTCCCTTACAAGGACACTGCAAAAACCCACACRTTGAAAAGAAAGTCACCTGCAACTAGTCAGCTGGAAATGTTCAACAGAGATATTCAAGCAGTATTTTATCAGATGACTACTTAATGCAGTTTGGCTTGTAGACACAGTCTTAATTTCATCTGTCAGACTGCTGTATTTTTTCATTTCTCTGATTTTGATTTGCCATAGTTACAGTATGCATTTTCTGTATGTACCCTTAACTTCAGCTTGAACGTAAATGATTGGTGTGACTACCTACAATGTCACATGATGAAACAAATACCTACTTAGCTTAGGCAAGTCATAAGCTGACCTGCTGAAACTGGGATGGGAATGGCATGCTACAACATGGCTCTATGACACTACAAAAGCACAACAGGGAGGAGGCAGTGAATGAATTATCTTCAGGATTAGAAGCAACCTAGGAGGCTCTTTTTGGATGATGATTTCTGACTTGAGTAGCTCAAGCCCACCTAGGTCTCTAGCAGTTCTCAAAAAAAAAATTCCATGGTTTATTATTAGCCAGAAGATATTTTTCATATATAATGAAATATGACAAGACCATTTACTTCACAAATATTTCTTTCTGCTGTATGATTTAAATAACTTGTGCAAGTATTCTTTTCTAAATACTGTACCTAGTACAATTACTGTACCTAATATAATTACTCTTACTTGGAAAACTAGCAACTGGCAAACATTTTGTAAACTAAATCATATCTGTGGAAGATTACCTGAAAAAAGTCAATCAACTAGAATCCTGAAAAATCCTTAAAATTCTTTTCCTGAACCAAAATAGTCAGTTTTTCCAAAGAATACCACGCAAGCAAAACTTCCAGCTGGACAAATGTATGAAAATCAAACTGTGTGCCTGCTAAACACAAGCACAGCCTGAACCACAGAGAAGAATCCTGAAAAGCTCTGTTGCTATGATTCCCTTTGGGTTCTCTTCTGCGAAACAGAAGCTCACTTGGCAGTGCTACAGGAGAGAGCCCAAAGTTTACAAAAACTTTCAGTACTCTCAAGAGTAAGTCCTTCAGCCACATTAAATGCTCCAAACAATTATACAGGAGCTGATCTGCCGATAGTGAAATTTTAAAAAAGGAGTCATCACAATTCTTCTTCCACTCTTCAGTGGAAAAATTATCACAATTAATAGTTTACTGCATGTGAATGCAACAGTCCTGCATCTGAGTTTCAAATTAATCTAGTTCACATCTAGAATATTAATGACCTAATCTCTAGTGAAATACTTTGAAAGTTCAGTTTTGGCAGACTTTCTCAAGAAGGCATTCAATACCCAATTCTTAAAAAAATATTCTAAAAAAAATGATGCTCTGTGTTGACTGTATCATGCCAAAATTAAATTGAGTTTGAAGTGAGTGTAATTGTTATTAAACAATCATACTGAATCAGAAAGAGCATATGCCCTGGAATAGTATAAAGATTCTTTGGCATTATTCAAAATACAAATCTGATGGAAAGAATCCCTGTATCAAATAATTTCAATAGTGCACGTAAATAAAATTCCCTCTTCTGGATCATTTCCCATTTCTGTTACTCTGACAGAAGTGAATATTGTTCTGTACATGCCTGAAATGGAACAGTATACATAAAAATTAGGAATAAAGCATGGACATTTAGCGGTAGATCGTCATTCTGTTTTGGGGGGTTGATGCATTGATAAACCATAGGAAGACATTTTCAGTCTGTGGGAAGAGGCTTTTATTATTTGCAGAAACTTTTTACTCTTCATAAATATTCTTGTTGGAAAAGAGTATTCTTGACATCTTTGAATAATGAGTCTTCCGTACCATTTGTAGCTCCCATGATACCTACGCTTAGCCATCTAATTTTGGTTCCTTTTCTATTGGCAGTGCAGTGTTTATTTAGAACTTAAGCTATTCTTGACTTATTGATGTATAACACATCTGTAGTAACAAAGAATGGATGYATTTCTGGAGTAAATTATTTCCTTCTTTGTCTTTTCAAGTCAGAGTGAAGACAGTTTTAGGAAGTGTGTGCTCTTGCTCTGCATAGAAGTATGAGAAATCCTACCCTATTAGGAAGAAGACAGAACAAATTCTTAGAGTCCTTATTTGGAAACATGTTTTGTAGCCAGAAGAAAATTCTGTAGCTTGGAAAGTGAAAGGCTGTGAACGCATAATCATATTTTCACCAAGTAATCACATACATTTTGTTAGAATTGAATAAATGTTATAAGGAGTATCAGTGTTTTAAAAATCGGTGTGTTTTACATTAAGTCACTTGGAGAACGTAGCATAGACAATGTACAACTGCTGTTTTTCTGGTGAGGTTAAATGGGCAGCCAGTAAATCCTTTCTCTTCTTTGGAAGTCTTTTAAAATGTCGTATTAGGACCTCTTCTTAAAGGCATTTTAAGAGTGAATTGACATTTAAGCAAGTATGCCCCAAACCCAGTCAGCAGCAAAAGCCCTATGGGTTAAGATACTGAGAGCTGCTGAGAACTCAGGCTATATGCAGATCCCCTGAAAATAGTATTTACAATATAAGTAGTCTAAACAGAATCCACAGGTAAAAAGTGAATGGACAACTAAGCTAAGTTAAGGCACAGACACAAAGGTGAAAGCCAAGACATAATTAAAAGCCTGAGATCTAAGATACAATTCATTTAATTATGCTAAAAAAGGAGACAAGTCAACAAAAAGACAATTTTTAATGACAGAAACTGGTATTTCATTTTCATTGAGCTCAATCCTCTGGAAGGTGCAAGAACATAGTATCTTTACAAGCCTTTACAAGTATCTTTACAAGCCCTACTTCAACTTTCTCACCTTTTGAATAAGGACAACTATAATCAGCAGGACTAGATACAGCTGGCATAGAGATAGGAGGCAGACTTCACAGCAGCTACTATTTTGTGATTGGGAATTGCGCCATTTGTACTTAATATTGCTAGACCTGAAATTATATAGTTCCTGTAACCCTCCCAGTAGATCTGTTATCTAGTCATTGCTGTTATTGCCTGGCAGTTTTCCATATAGTAAGAGGAGACAGCAGAAACAATGACATAAAAAAAAAMCCCAGAACAAATAAAAGCCACAGACCCTGTCAATAGGATTGAAAGACATACTGTGCTTGAGATCACTGTCAACTTACATTTGTGTTGTTCTATTCAGTAAAAATATTCTAAATATAGGTACTTTGAATGAAGCAGTGAAGATAAGAGGCATCTAGAGCACTAACAAAATTAGAAACATTAAAAAAAAAAGATGACACTACAGAAACACTGAAGTATAGTTCATTTTCAAACTAAACCTATGTGCAGAAGAGCTACCTTAGTTAGATGAAGCACATACAGAATGGGTTAAATTTCCCAAATTTTTAGAAATAAAAGACACTGTATAATTAAAAAGAGAAGAACAGAGTTCTAGTGGGCATAGTTGGATTTTTTTACCCAGCTTTAAGAGGTTTTAAAAGTTTTATTACCCCCACTATGGAACACAGTCATGTGAAACAGTGCTCTGCAGAGGATCACCACTACCTGAGTACATTTAGATGAAAACCTTCTTCCTGTGAGTCTTAGAGCAATCTCCTTTTAAAATTCACTTTTAGAAGCCAAATAAATTTCCATTCAGAGGGCCCTCTAAAGGAATATAGAAGTCTATATGAAATGCATCTTTGCTTGTATGAAAAGTTCCTGCTTCTTGACAGGTTTGATCATGTCAAAGAGACGAAGTGAATATATCAGGGAAAGGATTGCTGTATCCTTCCCCTGTTTCATGTTTTGTCTTCCTAATTACCTGTTTCTAGCTTCCTTTGAAATAGAACAGTAGGTGAGAAGGAACTTTGGTCTGACAGATGATGAAATTTTTTGTGTTCACCAAAAGAAAAAGATGGCAAACTAGAAAAAATAAAGTAACCCTTTTAAGGGTGCAATCCAAACTTGCAGCTAACAACCTAGCAGAGAAGTTTATCTATTTAAAGTAGGACAAAGCCCAGCTATTTTTTGACATCTGATCTGTACACACAAAATTGAAAAAAGGAGTAGACTGGAGATGAGAAAAGATGCATGTYTGCAGAGTTTGCTATAGTAGTGAAAACCGAAAATAAAGATTCAAGTTGTAGGCACAAGAAATATTTTTATTTCACAAATCATTTTTATGACCCTCAACATCAAAAGTACAAAGATCCTCAAGAATTGTGTGAAAACATAGGGAGAAATTTAAATTTTTTGTTGAACAAAGCTCTTCCATTTTTGCAAGGAAAAGTACTGTAAGTAGTCTAGGTTGTTTTTTTTTTTGTTTTTTTTTTTTTTTTAAACAGGATTAAATAAGTACAGCTCCAGAAGTTATTGGCACTTCAGTCCCTTACTGAGCTATACTTCCATTATCCTAATTAAGGCCTAAATGAAACATAGTGGGCCCTCGTCTCAAAACGCTCAAAGACATCTGCAACTGGAAGGTAACAAAGGCAGTTAACAGGACTCCATCCAGATACAAAGGTACACTACTATGGAATAGTAGCAATCAAAATGAGGAGCACGTACTGTTACATGGTTTGTACAAAATGATCTAAATAATTGTGTCTGAAGACAAAATTATTTATGACACATGATTACCTTGCCGGTGAATCATTCCTCCGTGCATAATTCTTGCCACAATGCAATGGTTCAGCTCATTCATTTTTAAAGTGATTCCCTATAAAAAGAAATGTTTATACTCTTAAAATAAAACATTAAGCAGTGTGATTCTTGAGTGGTTAAGAACAGTCACTTTTCCTAAAAGCTTGAAAGCAGGGTATAAATTTTAAGGTTAAAATAAAAACTTTGTCGCTCACTTAAATATGAGCAATGAAAACAGATTCTATTTATAAGTGAAGATGCAATAATTTAATATATGAGCATATAAGATTCTGGTTTGTTAAAAATGTAATTTTGTATTGAAGTGCAAAGTGTCCAGTTTGGTTTAAAGCCTAATCTGCTATAACTACTACGAGGTTGTTTTTAAACAAAAATAGCTCTAGTGGTACAGCAGTAGTATAAATGCACACACAGCATTTTAAGTTAAGGATATACACAGGAATATATAAGTATCTACAATGGCTGCTGAACTATTCCAATTATACTGGCAACCCTATTTCAAAGTGCAGAAACTGTCWTTAAAATCATTATAATACTGGTCTTTACCAGTACAGAGTCAAGAAAAATACTGAGGTACCCTCCATACCATTGGTTCATCTGTGTTCTTCTGGAACTGCACCAGTCGAACTCGTGTTACATTCTCCATATCCATGTCGCCGTTGGCGCTTTCTGGAGAATCTCCGTTTAAGTATGGAGAGGTGGGGGGAGGTGTAACTCTCAGCGCTTCATCACTGTAAACTTCATGTGCCACTACGTCATGAGTTTGAAGTAAGGCCTAGAGGAGATTACAGCAACAAAATACCAGACTTCCATCATCTCTGATGACCCCACTCATTCCTTATAAATATGTTTGAAGCTTTTCAGAAATTAAAGGAAATTCAAGACATTTGTGCCTCACTTTCTATACAGGAACTTTTCCCTTAAAGGAGTCTAAGATAAACTTCAGCAGACTGCAAATGCATACACATATACCTAGCCTTTAAAATCTGCATGAGTAAACCTGATTTTTTACTGTAGACACCTCAATGAGAATGATGCTGCTTCCCTCTCCCCCATCTTTTTGACACCTGCAAGGTGCCAGAATTAATCCATCTTTATTTATGTGCCCAGACACAGAATTACGAAGCTACCTTTCTGAGCAAACTATTCTATAGTAATTATCCTAGTAAAATGAAAAGGTATTCAGATCCCGTGGTATTTCATTCTAATAATGACAGACTGGATCGGTACTGACTGAAAGAATAAAATACTGGTTTTTGTTGTTTACTAGCATAATCAGTTCCATATTCTCCCCTTCCCGTAGAGCACAGTCCCAGCACAACCACACTCAGTTCAAAATACCTGGCAAAAATTACAGTCTAAACCAACAAACCACTCAAATACTACTTCATTAGTTTTACTCTGTTTCTTGATGCAAAGAATAGTACAACACGTAATTGATTAAATGTATTTAAATATCTTTGATAAGCAGAACACTGACTGTGTAAGAACTCTAAGCTACAGCAAAGACATGGAGCCTGTATAACTGTAAAAAGTGTAACATAGTATTACGAGATAAAAGTTGGACAAAGTGTACACATGTGCAAAGCAGTATTCAGTAGTACCAGGCTTTTTAATGGTATGACATTCCACTGTTCTCCAGGATATCTTTAAGAGCCCCGTATCACATCCATTTCAGATTTGCATTCAACTCTTAATAATGAGTATATTATAGCTAGCTTGCTTCTGTCCAAAAACTAAATACACTTTATATGTGAACATGCTAGTTCTACTCCTGTACTAATTCATCAAGGACCAGAGAGAGATTCTGCCTCTATACCCGGATGGATGGGTTTCTCAGATAAGGATTGATAAATCAAGCCTAGTTCTTACAATATCTCTACAACAGTAGAGATATCAGCTACCACCGCAGTTAGGTCAATCTGTATTATAATGAACACCTTGTTAATTTTCATTTCAATGCTCATAGCTCTTAACTTGCAAAACCAATCAATCTTGCAAGGCTTGAGATTGACCATCTAAAATTTGTTTTGGCAGAGAAATCTTACTCTGCAATATCTTAAGTCTTCAATTAAAATGTTTAAGCAGAACTTAAACTGTAAAAAAGKGATAAAACAACCTCCCTACAAGATGTATTTCAGAAGTGGAATCCAAGGCAGAAATGGGATTTTCATGGCCTCTACAAAATTCTAAATTTGTTTCTAAGCTAGCACTTCTGAAGTGTACCATGTTATAAAAGATAACTTCATAAACAGTTTAAGTTCCCTTTCCTCAGATCAGTTTCAAACTACAGTTGGGAATTCTGCATTATAATGATGGAACAGAATTCCCTAAACTAGCAATGCTCTGCCCACATTCCCTCCTGTTTTTCCAGTGTTTCAATCCTACCTACACAAATACTCTTTTTAGTTAAATACTAAACTGTATCTGCGTTTTCTGGTTTTCATCTTATTTTGTCTACCACTAAGCTCAAACTTGCAACAATTCCTCTGCATTAGTCTGTACTACTGAAGCAACATTTTGTATTTAGAGATCTGGACCATATATGTAAGTTAAACCACTTTAATTAAATCAATTCTTAATGTGATTTATTTAATTGGGTGTAAACTTATGTGTGAATACTCCTATATAGGTTTAGGGATTTAGCTTAATTCTCATTCTAGTATCTAAAAACTGTTTGCAGTTGTCCCAAATAAGACAAGAGCATCCCTGTGCAATCATGCCTTAGCTCTGGCTGTTACAAAAAACATCCATTCTAGGAGACTGTGTGGTCTTGGCTTTGTGCGCAAGCACTCTTTAACAGATTAGGATGATCTTCTGTGCTTCCTTCAGCTCAGTCTACTCAAAGCTGCTTACTCAACTTCATGCACCTGCCTCTATCTGTTATACTCTCCACGCTTTAGTATTGCATTTCTCATGTAATTCAGGGCCTTACATTTGTTTCACATCAAATACTTGCCTTGCTTTATACTATATTTTTAGCAATAAAATACACCTTGTAGGAGATTAAAATATGGTAATTTGAACATTTTTAAAGGTTCATAATTATACTAGATAACTTCTGAATATGTTAACAAAAATTAACACAAATTCAGAAACACGATATTAAAGTACAGCAAGCTCGATTTAAATATTGAAAACATTTAATATAAAGACTGCTATTACTTAAAGATATTTGTTTTCATGCATTTCTGTTGATTTTGATAATTTAGATATTTTTTTTCCTGTCTCTTTTTCATTTGCAGAACACGATAATCCTGCTGAAAGTAAGTTTAGTGAGAACAACTGCTTTCTACTATATTGCAGGATCATTGTCTGCAAAGAACAGCATAGGAAGGCACGTGATAATGGATAAAACTTCAATATGTAATTAAGTAAAAGTCTCCTAGTACAGCAAACATTTCAACTGCTGCCACATACAAAACATATATAATAGAACCTTTTACAGATAAAACTGGCACATTTGAAAAACTACTCAAAGTTGTGTGATGGAATAAAAGCTCCTTGAAATTTGTACACAACAAATGAGGTCCCTATTTTAAAGAATTCTTAAATTAATTACCTACTGAAAGACCTTTATGTAAAATTTACATACATTTCTTTAAATTAAAATGTTAAGCATGTACAAACTAAATTTATAATTTATTCCTGTAGCCATAAGGCACGCAAGGGTAAAACAAAAATAAAACAGCAAAAACCTTTGAACTTGAAGATCTCAGGCCCAGTAAAAGTACTTACAAACGCATACTTTATTGGCTTTGGTTCTTTAAACCATACGTAGTCTAAACCACTAACACTGTGTTTAAGCAAACAAGACAGACTATACTCCATTGTCTTCCAATTAGATAATAATATAAATAATAGTAAAATACTCTGTTATCATACAGGTGTTACTGCACATGATTCTACTTATTACACGTTATTGCTTCAGTCTCCGTGCATCAGAGCTCAAGAACTTACTAAGCAGACTACTGCTCTGTACAATGCTTGGTAAAAACATTGAGTGTAGGCTGACAATATTGTTTTATACAATTATTTCCTCTCCTAAGAGTATCTATTTTAAAGGCTTTGGCTCTGAAGGGAAGTTTGGCAGAACACCACATACATAAGAATAATTTTGTAAGGTCTGCTACCTTACAAAGGTGTGTCTGGGAGCAGGAATGGGAATGACGGGAGAGGATGGCATTGCCTCTTTGACATCTGGAGACTCTTTGGTATCTGCACCCTAAAGGTATGGTTCCATTGCAACATATGCTGATTTAATTGCTGCTTTACATGTTTGTGCCATCCCTCCCTATCCCGGACTGTGTGTTTCTGTCCGCTTGCTCATTCTGGCTCTGGCAGTATTCCAGTTGTTCCTAATTCTTTTTGCTAACTGATCATTGTTTTGTTGGAGCACTTTTCTACTAGTTTAGCACAGTGCAATACTGCAGTGCAGAGTCAGATGAATGTCAGAACAACTGCAAGGGAGAGGATGAAACATGGGGAGAAGGGATGGGACTCCATCAACTAGCAATTTAGCTTGGGATGCCATAGACTAACTTACTGAAATTACTCCTCATCAAAAATACCTGTTATGGAATTGTAGCTTATTCCTTATAAAAAAAAACCTTTTATAGAATTGCAGCAAAGAATTTTGACAGATGGTTTTAAATTTATCAGGATATCATGTGGAAATAGAGATACTTATAAAAGATTATTTCCAACTCACTTTTCCTGTTGCTTGATTTGATACATTAAATTTTTATATGCCACAATAATTTTTATTGATGCCTACTCTGAAAATACTTCATACTTAAAAAAATGTTCTTTCTCCACAGTGCCTAATGTTTTTGCAATACTGTGTGGTAATTACGCAAAAAAAGGTAAATCAAATGAACGTGTCAGATTCCAAATAAAGAAACTGAGTACCAGAGAGTGTTGTTATTCATTTCCCCCCCCCCTTTTTTTTTTTAAATCATTCTTACAATATGGCTGAGAACCATTCTACCTTGTTTTATGTTCTATTTCAAGCAAGTATTCCTGTTAAATGTTGAACCAGATTTGTTACAGACTTCAGGATAGGTATCATCTCCAGGCAATGACATACCAGTGTGTTGCTGAGTACAACATAAAAAGCCATTGTCTGCATTAGCAATTAGTGCAGTGAAATAGGAATGGATCAACAAGTACAACAATTGTGTTAGTGAGGACCCGATGTATAGACTGAATGCATTGCAGGAGTTTTTACTTCTGACCAGCTTCCATCTTGCCCTGTGAACTGAATGCTCATCAGCTGCTGGATTACACTCGCTGAACTTCTGGTGTACATCTTTGAGTTTAATTTTATCTGAAAGGAGTCTAGTTTGCATGCTTTGAGACTCTTATATGATACAAGCCAAAGCATTGTAAGGGGACAATCAGGAGATTCACTTCAAAAGCACACTCCTGATCTGATTTAAAGTACTAAAATGCACCCGAAGCTACAGTGGCCATCAAAAGAACACACTGGCACATGCAGCTATCCAGATTCCAGATTTCATCTTATACCTGAATATGAGGTTGGTTTCAGCTCACTCTTTCCTGGAAATTAGGTTTATCCTTCAGACTTACAGTAATTCAGCTTTCAGGTGAGCAAATTCCACAAAACCCCCTGCATATAATCCTTCTATTAGGGAAAGTCAAATTAATTATTTTAAACTGACAATAGTGTATAGCAGATTTAAGCAAACACTTTTACTTCTGAACTTAAGAATTTCATCCACAGCATAAACAAAAGAAATCCTTKAAGTATTTTCAGAAGACTAGACTTCAGTAACTGGAATCAAGTTATTAAGCAGTCACATCCCTGAACTTAGGACAATTACTGCTCACAAATCAGGTTTGTGAAACAGACACAGTAGGAGTTGAAATGTAACACAAATTCACTAGACTGTAAAAGCTATTGATTTACTGTAAAGTAACGTTAAATAAACACTTATTTTGCAATTACTTCACACACCTTTATCCTAAGACCTTGGGAAAAAGAAAAAGGAGGGCCCCGGCTCTACCTACAAACATCCAAAAGGATTCATTCTTCTTTCTATGTGCAACGCAGCTCCCCGCAAAAAGACAGTGAAACTGCTCCGTAATTAGATTACTCCAAACTGCTGACAGTTTTCAGCACAGCAGTGGGGACCAACAGCGGTAGTATAGAAACTATTTTGCTGTATTGTACGCAGTTACATCACCTGCAGATTTCAGGGAGAACTTATTGAACTTAAGTTTTCTAATATCAAGAATATAAAAAAAACCACCACCAACAAAAAAACCCCAACAACCAACAAGAGTAGCATTTGCTTACCATGAAATGAGGTTGTGTTAAAATACGCTTTAGCTCCTTTGCATCATTGTTCTCTGGGTAACATGAAATTTCTTCCAATACCTGCAGAACAAGCAGGAGAAATGCCCATAGTAACTTTCTGTGAAATAAAGCTATTAATGAAAACCCTCACGGGTCAGTCAGAGTATCTCCAAATGATTATACAAAAGACTGTTTTTGATAGGAAAGGGCTTAGGAAAATGTGCTCCCTTCCCTCCAACTCCAAGAGAATAAAATACCTCATTTCAATTTTCTTTCTCAGAGAGATTAAAGCAGAAATTTGAAGGAAACAGTTGCTTTTTTTTCAATTGACAGTATTCCTCCAACAGTTAAATATATGGAGACAGAAATGAAGCACTAACTTACAGGTGAC
The DNA here is from genome assembly GCA_030449065.1 of Oceanodroma leucorhoa. NCBI lineage: Eukaryota > Metazoa > Chordata > Aves > Procellariiformes > Oceanodroma > Oceanodroma leucorhoa. The sequence continues at coordinate 2,913,480 of JASVER010000046.1, read as the reverse complement.
ACACATCACCACCACCAATTGCTACTTTCACACATGGTCTCCACATGTTAAAACAACCACTTTAAAAGCAGAATTAAAAATACTCATAGAACCTTCTCTCCACAAATTAAATTGTTAAAGACATCAAGTGTAGGTGGTCCATCTGCTACCCCACCTCCAAGGTCCAGATTTTATAAAATCTGAGCCATAGTTCAGCTTACTATTGGGGGAAGGAGAAGGCAGGAGGCATTTGCCTGTAACCTGATACTTTCACCTTTATTTTCCACATGCAACTATTTGGACAACAAAAGCAGAGTATTTTGCTTCTGGAAGCACCTCCCATGATTAACTGCCAGGAAATTTTGCACAATAGGACTTCGTGGTGTCTATCGGTGTGACCGCAGTTCTTACACAGTGTTTTAGTCCCCCTGTTCATTCTATTTTAATATCAATTTAAGCAATGTTTTCCTATGACCTTACCTCCAACAACTGTACTTATTTTTACTGATAATCTATAATACAACTAGTTTTTTTTTCTACTTGCAATAAATAAACAAATAAAATACTATTTGTTAGGTGTAAGAATTAAGAACATCTGTGTCTATTTATCTTTCATCTTAATGTGCCACCTTCACTGCATTTCTAGGTCTGCTCTTCTTAGAACTACCTATGATAAACTTGTTTTTTCAATTTAAAAATCTGATACCTAGAAACATATCTTTTTTTGGGACTAAGTAATATATAAGCTGAACATGAAAGATATTGCATTTACTCAACAGGAGTATTCCTTTTAAGACTGCTATTGTTGCAGCAAAGGTTAAATGATAAAACTGAGTAATATATATAATCTGTACAGACGTAAGGGAATTCTGCAAGTTTATGCAACATGTTATGTAACTTAAGTAAGCAATGGTAGAATTCCAGAAATAATTCAGATTATGAGCCAGAATACATATCAGTATCTTAATGAAGAAAAAAATGTTCCACTTTAAATACAATCAAACTTTCAAAGTAAAAAATATATTTTAAAGCCATTACCTCTTTGGCTCTCTGTACAGCATCACTTGGAGGATTCCTGATTTGTGGTGAAGATTTTGTGTTTATTTTGTCATAAAGCTGAAATAACAAGAAAACACACTACTGAAATCATATGCTACTTTATATAAAGTAATGATGAGTGCTAACAATAGCCTGCTTATGTTACCATGATTAAGGATGATTGTTAAACTGCAAGTCCCACAGATGTTTTATATACAAAATCTAGCAGCTTAGGGTTTTGGCTTTTCATTTTTAAACATTTCCTGATTTGAACAGTGCCATAGATTCAGAGTTCATAGGATGACATGGGAAAGTTCAAGAGGTTAGGAGATTCTGCAAATCTCCCATGCTTTTTCCACAGATTTACAGAAACTATATTCTTCTACTAGAAGTGATCCTATGAATCTTGAATAAATGCTGTAAATGATACATTCTGCTATATAATCAAATTGATCTGCATATCCCACTTTTCATAATACATAAATCATCAAACATTCCAAACAATAATTTAAATAAACCTCAGAATATGGGAAAATGCTCTTGAAGACAGAAAGCTACAAAAGCCTAAGTCTTTGGAGAAGAGAAAAATAAATCTTTTGAAGAAAGATGGCTCACAAAAAAAGAGTACCCTTATTTTACTAGGATTTTCTATTGGACAGAAGAATGCCACTATATTTAAATAGGAAATCGTAAACCTTCCAGGTTAATTATTTTTTTTTCAAAAAACTTTTAAAGCCCCCTCAACTATACAAAACACAACAGGAGAGAGATGATCTATCTTCAATTTCAAATTAGAGATAGATATTACAGGCTCTCTTTCATACAAACCTAAAAGATTGTGCATGTTTTAAAGAAATAAATGTAAACTTAAGAATAAAAAGGCACTGTAATAAGTACTATTTTAAAATAAAAAACTTTTGGCTTACATTTCAAACAATACAAAGATGGTCATGCCTGTTAGACAACTACTTTGAAATATAAGGCAGAAAAAAGATACAAATAGCTATTTTTAGGATATTAGAGAAATTCAACACCAGGGTGAGGGTGCTGAAACACTGCAACAAGTTGCCCAGGGAAATGGTGGAATCTCTCAACTTTGGAAATTCTCAAAATTCAACTGAAATTCAAAATAGTGTATGTAAACAAACATTCAAAATACACAAGGGACTCTAATGCCTTCAGCAAATCCCAACACTGTAAAGGATGAGTTGATAAGAACCCCCCATTTAGGCTGCTCAGCAAGGCATGCTCAGGAGTTTCCTCTGAGAAGCTTACAGCTCCATCATTTGGCTGACAGCGGCCTTGAATGTTTGAAAAAGGAAATCTTATCAGCTACAGAAGTGCCCTCTTCTCTTTCTCACATGAACTACCAATCAGTTTTAGAAGAGATATAAATTGCAATAAATGCAATCCAATATCATCATCATTATCCTTGTGTTCCTTAACAATCTAATGCACATGTTGGACATTTCAAGTCCATACACAAATAAATACAAAAAGAGGAAACAATGTCACTTCCAAAAAAAATTGCCTGCAGGATAGTTATACCACTGTCTTGGGGAAAGAGAAGAAGAAAAGTCAAGCTGAATCAGTTTCTTCCACATCCAACAACTGCACCTTGTGCTGCCAAAACACTGCTATACTCAACAGTTTAAACAGCCTTGACCACTGTTGAAGTTTTTAAAATAAAAGCTTTCTGTTAGCTTATAGTTYGGGAGATACTTTAGTTGCATACACAATTATTTGTTTTTACCTCTTCCTAAATAAGTAAACAAAATCTACCCAAACTCCAGCAACCCCAAATTATTAAGTATCACATTTATACACCTGTTAAGAAACTGCATCAAGCAGYGTGTACCCAGTAAAGTGCAGTAGGAGCTGTTGAAAATGCGTAATACCCAACATGAATAGTATTGAATGTATTTTTCTGAGTCACACACACATCCTGTTTAAGATTAATGAAATTACAGAAAAGTTAGCATGAAAATATTTTATTAGTTATTTCTAGCAATTGTTTAAAAGCTAAGTYACTGAAGTTGCTCATTTCACTCAAGTTGCTATGTTATTGTGATCCAAAACAACCAGCAGTTTACAAAAACAATTTTTTATCACTATCATGGGAAAGGATAAGTTATCTTCTGAGACTAGGAAGGAGGCAAAAAGGAAAGTAGGAAGCAAAGTGCCTCTAAGATTGTTTAGAAAAAAATCAAGGCAAAGTTCAGACTAAACAAGGGTGCATTTATTTTTCCGTAGCGCCTTCATGCTGAAGCATGGCACTTAAATTTCATCTTCCAGGAGTGCTACTTAGATTTGCTTCCAAGGCACCAAACCATTAGGAGGGACTCTGACAGTACTTAAAAGAAAAACCTTCATATCTGCACTATGGCTTAAAGCCTATCTATTACCCAAGCCACAGGATCCATTCATTGTTTCTGGGACTAGAAGACAGCCTCAACTAGGGACAGGCTGTATTTCTGGTAGCTTCAGTAGCACGAGCAGATCTCTTCTAGAGAATCTTCTTGGATACTCTACCTCCAAAGCTCATTACAGTGGAAGGCACTCATTCCAGTGTCTTATGGAAACACTATGCAAACAGCCTACACCGCATTACATTTTTACCATGAGTATAATGTGTTTTTCTCTAAAATTGTGTTCAACCTTAACTCTAAAAGGCAAGAGACAAACAAAACCCACAATAAATCTGAAAAGAAACTTGAACCTCTCCAACCTGAAATGCATTTTTAAATTCCTAATTAAAACCAGGGACATTTCATGAAGGTATACTGGTTTAAGAAAAAAAGAAATACACTTCTTCATTTGTTTAACTGGGTTACTATCACTTTAACCTCTGCATGAAAGGAAAAAGAAAGCGTATTTTCCTCCCAAATAAAAGATCACACATCTAAGAACAAAGAATACAAGTAATACTTAAAAGAGGAGGAACTATCTTGGCAGGGGGAAGGCGGAATCTCAGGCAGCCAGAAAGCATAAAGTCAGCTATGTATGAGTTTCTCCCAGGGAAGACTACAGACACATGCCATACCATAATGAGAATATCAATTAAGAAACAAGATTGTTGTATGTGTTTGTGGCATGCCCACAACAGATCACTGTTCAGTTCTACATTCAAAATACAGGAAGGATGTCAAGAGTCAGAGAGGGCTCGGAAAAAGCTTTCCAAAAAGATCAATCACCTCTCCCCCTAGTATATTATAAAATGCTTAAAGAAGAGACAGAAGTTTGATAATATAAAGGAATTCAGTTTAAATCACAAAACTATCACATATATGAGTAAAAGGAAGTAGTCAGGACAAATTCAGAGTAGAATTAAAGCACAAATATCAACATTKCAGGTAATTAAGGGTGTAACTGATTCACTCTCGGGAATTTTTAAAAATCAGAACCAGACATTTTTGAAACGGTACACTCTAATTCAAGTTAGTTCATGGACATTTTAGGTTACAAGGGGACCAGACTACATATTTAAAATTGCTTCTCCTAGCCACATATTCCATAAACAACAGATTAAGCTTTACAATTTCAGTGTAAATAATTTATTTTGTAATTTGTTGGCAAATGATATCTATATCAATAAAACTGGTGATTTATGAATTATCCTAAAGGAAGCCAATAGCAGTAGTGAAAGATTTATTTTTGTATGTGAAGTCAAAGAAGATTTCCACATGAGAAAATCCAAATGACATAAAGAAAAATGTAGTTTGTCAATTCCTGTGCAATATTTTTTTAAACATGCTGTAGATGTTCAGCTAGTTGCTACTGTCTCTGTGCTCTGAATTACTTTTAAACCAAGAGCTGACCATGGCTTTCATCATGTCAAGGTTTCTTTGTCTTTTTATAGATGGGCCACAAATTCTTAGGTTTTAATTGTGGTTCTTGAAATGATGGTGAACACTGTCTTGACCTAAAACTGTTTTTAATCCCTTTTTAACAACAAAACAGCTGTACTTATTACTGACATTTCATGTTAGCAACAGAAAAATTTCTTGGTGGAGACATTCAGTATTGTTACCAAACTCTCTCAGTGTCTATTTTCACATCTCGTCTGGAAACAACCTTTTGTTCAGGCCATTCAATTTCTCTCTGGTATAATGCATTATAACACTAAATTATTCTGGAGAGTAGTGGCAAAAATTACAACACACAAGACAAATGCAATTATTACACACTGAAGACAGTAAAATGACAACACTGTTTTCAAATCTATAAATACATACACAGCAATACCCCATGAACCATTTATCTTGTTCAGGTTCACAGGTCATTATGCATTTCTAACGCATCCTTAAGAGAAATTAAAATAATATTATGTACAAGATTGTATCAGAAGTACTATTTCTATATTAACCGTTCATGTAGCCAAAGCAAAAATAAGAACATACAACCAAGATACGTATCTTTAGAAACACGTCAAGTAATAAGTAAACCCAGAAACAAGGAAAGTATTAGTACCTCTTAGTACTTGCTTTATATTTTAATTTTTTCAATATACCATTTCAACAATGTCTTCACAGAATTTTTTTGGACATAAAAAAAAAAAAGTCTGGTTCTAAAGTGTCTCTTGTTTGGCATGTACTCATATAAACAAAAGGACGCGTCCAGGATATTATTTTGTGTTTCTCATTTCCAATTTTAGTAACTGTGTGTTCAGTCTGGACAGAATTTTTTAGCATTATGTTATTAAGCCTATATCAAAAAACACATTAACTCTAACAATAATTAGTCTTTACTGGTTACAGAAGATAATTAGAAGCTTTCTGCCAGAACACAGCAGAAGCTGGTAAGAAGAGCAAAGCTTATACTATGCATTAATGCACCAGAACTGGTGAGGCAGTCCTACCTTCTTTTCAATCTTTGAAAAAAGACTGTTTTGCAATACTTTTCAAATATTTTTGCACTTAAACAGTATCTATAGCAGAAGCAATTTAGAAGAAGGAATTTACAGCTCCATAATTTGTCTCAAAGTATGTGAATTTAGAGATTTCATTTATACACATTAACAAGAACATGTGTTCCCTTGGACATAAGAATCCAACACACCTTTTTTACACGAACGTTTTACAAAATGTTTAAGAAAACTCTGAATGAAATCTGTTTGCACACATCATAGATTAAAGTAAACATTAATGACAATTACAGCCAGGCTTTATATACTCCTTCGGTACAGAACACATTACTATGTGCAGTTAGCTACACAATTTTAATCACAGAAAACCAGCCTGTTTACAGTGCTGTTGTTTTTCAGCAATGCTGCAATCTTCAGTCCTTCAGGGACCAAACCAAAGGTGGTTTCTTGTGGAACAGAATTAACTGGTTCATTCTTCACTGTCCTCAACAAAATGTTTTTCTATGTAATACCGACAGATTTTCAGCAGGGCAAAATCTGTCTGTGCTCTAATGATGGACTTTCTTTTTGCTGGAACACTCTGTTTTGAAGTGATAGCAAATAACTCTCCCCCCAGTAGCCCAGCCTCCAACAATTTCACTCAGCAGTAAGTATAAACATAACAATTAAAAATTTCTAATAATTAAAAAAAAAATTGTTGTAAAATGCCACAGCAATTGTAACCTTTGGAATTTCCAGACTTTTGAATACTTTGCATCTCAATCTYGCTCCTCAGCACCAGTTCTTCTGCATTTGCTACACAGAAAATGAAAATTAAGAGCTTGCTCTAGAAAAGGTTAACAATCACAACTGATATATTAACAAAACTTGATATAACAAACATAAATTGACATTTTAGCTAATTAACAGAATAGTACTGCTTCTTAAAAAGACAAGTTTTACTTTAAATTTTGCATGCTAGAACACAAATGCTATGAAAAGAATACCCACAACATGTCAAGTAGTGTCACTATCAGTAGACCAGCTTTCTTTCTTCTTAGGAGTCGAGACTTTGTCTTCTGCCTGTATAAAGGGAACTGTTTCTTTTGATATTTAAAAGCAGACAGCCCAAAGCCTAATCCACAATCAGGCAGGGGAGACAAAACAACAACTCTTCTCTTCTGACTAGTTTTTCAGATGTGCAGAAATTCCTTTTTAACCATTTCCTGTAAGAGGACTCAGAATACTGTCCGAAGACAACCCCCATTCAATGTCACACTGAAAAGTTTAGATACATGACAACTAGCAGAAATTTAGCCTCACTGCTTGGTCTAATCTTGAATGTAATCAAAATCACATCACACAGTGAAATCAGTAAGTATTTTATCTATCCAAAATCTGTAAGTTTTTGTGATGCAAATGAGAAACTTCTGTTAAAATAAGAACTACTGAACTGCTAGAGCATAAAATCCCATGATCTTTCAACACAAACACACATTTTGTGAGGATTCAGTTATAATTCAGACAGAGAGATACCGGGTTGCCAACCTCAAATATTAAATCCCGAACTGAAACATCCAGAAATAACCATTAAAACATGTCCTTATATATTTGACTTTTGCTTTCTGAACAATATAACCATATGCAACACAGTGATATTAGAGAGCTGTTTTTCATCACTTTTAGGTTTTTGTACCATCTAAAAATTCTCGGGTGGAGGTGCTGCCCCTTGCATAGCAACATTTACTAACAAATAGGCTTGTTGCTCTGTTACCTTTCACAGCTCCCTATCGTGGTACTCCATTTACCCCAGAGGTGTCATGTGCTGCAAGTCAAAGAAATCCATGACCTACTGAATGAAATAATAGTTACAAAAATTAAGGAKTAAAATTAAAGAGCCAATTAGATAATTGATAGACCACTTCATTCTGTCTTCTGCCAGTTCTGTTTCACATCTCCTTTTCCATGCAAAATGTTATAACCTTCCCATGGGTGCCTCTTTCCTTGGGATTCTACGCCCTCAAGGAAACACATCCCTGAAGGTAACAAAACCTACTGGCAAACACTGAATAACAAAGTCACAGTCAGCAGGGGCTTTATCGTCAACATCTTTTAAACCCTCTGGTTTTCACTGTTAAGGACTGTGCCTGAAGCTCACCGATACCATTTTAGCATCAGTGACCTAAGATTAATTTCCCAGCATAGTTCTACAGCACATGTTACAGTCCTGTCCCGTATGAAAGTCCGAAGTAGGAGACTCTACTTTGTGACCTCTAGAGCATTACAGGTTACAGCCCTCCACAGCTTCAAACTTTTTTGTGTAGAATAGGAGTACAGTCAACCTTTGCATTCAAGTTCCTTACACAGTGACATGCTGTGCAATTAAAGAGCAAACAAAACTACTTCAATAGAAGGTTTCAGGAAATAGTTTATCAGCTAAAATGAAGATTCTCTGACACAGTATTCACAGAACAAGAGAGTCTGAAGCAGTACATTAATTCTGTCTGAACAGACAAGAGTTTGCTTCTGTCACGTCACAGAACTAACAGCTACCATCATTGCAGCTTGTTACTTTAGGCGCTCAGATTTTAAGTAACCCTGACAGAGGTTATGCTAATTTGAAATACTCAAATGTCTTTCTACATATTCACATTCATGCAACACATAAATCACCTTTTATGTAAAAAAAGTCTTACAGTAACAAAGAGAACCCCAAATTTCACTTTAATTTTCATTATTTATGTGATAGAACTGAAATACACATATTCTTCTTTTACTTTTTAGAGGAACTTTTATCTGCAAAATGTAGGCCAACTGTAATTTGTTTTTAAAAGTCATCTGTATTCTTACATATTCATAATGTGCTTCTTGTAGAACAGAGTTACACTTGCTGCGACCTGTCTCAGAAATGAACATCAAACCAGATTTTCTTATGCCTTTACTGACAAAAACAGGTAAGAAAAAATGGTGCCAGGTAAACTCAATCAACCCTCTGGAATTTCAACTTTTACTCCAAGCTGCTTTTTTTGCGACCATTCCACATTTAGGATTCTTCACTTGTTTTATTTTCAATCTAGAACTTAATTTTTTGGGGGAAGAAGAGAGAGTAAACCCAACCAAACTGGCCAAAACATTTTTCTCTGTGTATTAGTTCAATTCCACTGCACACGATTGGCAAACGATTGTCTTCTAGAGAGTAAGAATGACAAATTTCATTGTATTGCATACACAAAACCTGAAATTCTGACCATGCAAAACTGACATACCAAAGAAGCTAAATGCCAACTGGAAAATGTTTAATAAGTAGTTTAATAAGGTTGTTAATGACCACATTTCTGATGCACACAGAGGATATAGATGTTTCTTAGTGGTAAATGCCTTACTACTGGAGAAGAAGGAAATACATTAACCGATCTACTTCAAGAACTGCTAGATTAAAATTCCTTGACCCTTCAGCGTGCTATACATGACAACAACACTGCCTGTCAGATGTGGTCCTACTGAGTTGCCAGAACAGCATCTTAGCAAAGCACAAACAATCAAGGTTCATTCTACTGAGGATGAATATAAAATAAAGGACAGAAGGTGACAGATACAGTATCTGTTTTATTAAGGTGGAACCCTGAAATGATTGCAGGCTTCCTTTCAGGGGGAAAACACAACCCTCCAACCCCTAAGAAGTGCACAGCCAAAGGACTGCGTATGCATTGCCTTCGTAGTAATCCAAAGGGTAAAAAGGAGCCYACAAAGAAATCCTCCTTATTGCCTTCACAGGGTCTGCCTATTGATAGCAATTTGGTTACATGACAGTTGGAAGGAAAGCATATAGCCCTTTGCCAGTGTTGGCAATAGGCAAAGATGCCAAGTGGCATTACATACATTACCACTCAATATTCTATCATCTAAATCTTGCACTGACATATTTTGYATGCTTGGAAACACCAGGGGAACTAGAAGGTTAAGGTGTAGAGCACTGAAAAGGTTTTCCATTCTGTTATGTAGCTAAATGTTGGAATATSTGTTGTATCTATCTTTTGATCAAAACTTAAAAAAGCAAAAATGTATCCAAGTGTAAATTCTCTCAATAGGTTACAATCCTGTAGCAAAACTGCAGGCAGTCATGAACTGTGGGGAAATCACACAAAGTTCAATCTGAAAATAAGACTATACAAATCTGTGCAGCTCCATACACTAAATCCACTGTGCTTACACATGTGGGTGTAACCATTTTTTAACTGTAGTTCATACACTGCTAGTTTAGGACAAGCAGCAATCTTAGCTTTTAAAATGATAAAGGAAATACTTCTACTTATGCGTATTACATGGCACATCGCTTTTTACAGTCTTCATAGAACATCAAATATTTTCACAGTTGGTTCTAAATCAACCTTCAATCTAATTTTATTTTTTAAACTGATATAGTTAAAAGCAGATTCAAAGACACACTTATGCTTATACTGGTTCAGACCACATGGTCAAATGTCAAGATGTTCAGTAATATCTGACTTGTATGTTCTATTTCTTTGCAAGGAGCTAACTTTTTACCTTCAGCATACATGAGCTATGAACAAATTTTAGCTSTATTGTAGAACATATTTCTTTTTAGCAGAAACTAACACATGCTATGCACTTACTCTGTAAATTCAAAGCCTTCACAATTCAGAGGTAAAAGAGCTGAGGAAAGGACTATATTCTTACAAAATACACTGCAGGGTGTGTGTGGTTTTTTCTTCCCCACAGCTGTGCTTTTAAATTGTGCCTCTTGATTTGCTTCATATTTACCAAGAAGTCTTTTTTTTTGTTTGTTCTTTTTGTTTCATAGAAGTACTGATAATAAACAGTTATGCTACTCCTCAAAATCACACAAGACATTATTTCCTTCTATTTAATGTCAGATGCCCCTAAATGCCTCATTCATGTACAATGAATCCAGACTCCAGTATCTGACAGCACTGTATTTCACTATAAATTAGGACTCTACTCTAGTAATTTGTCTCATATTTTAAGAAAAACCCATATTAATACTCATCATAAAAATTCTGTCGACTGTAGAAGCTGTGGTTCTCAACAAGTGATAGCACATGTTCAAAGATATGCCAGACAGTACATGTACATAGCTTACCAAAGAGGAAGAGTTGCAATTTAGCAAAATTCTCCATCATATGCGATACATGTACGTAACATATGTTCTCTCAAATTGGAAAGAGTGGTAAGCAAAGCCTGGGATTGAATAATGTATAAATACATGCTACACTTTAAAACCATAGTGACAAAACAAAAATTATTTAGATTTAAGTAGACCAAGACGTTTTCCTACCTCCTCAAAGGAGGTGGGAACTCTTCAATTTCTGCTCCCATGAGCTGACTGCAGATATCTAGGGTACCCTTCAGTCCTCCTCTATGCACTACGAGACATCTTCAGTATGCCATCTAATCTTTTTCTATTTCAGGAACTCTCTGCCACAAGTCCCTCCAGTCATTTTTTTTTTTTTGGGTCTCAACTCCATTCCTGTATCATAAACAAGATTTTTCTCTGTTCACATTGCAAACTTTTTAACTTCTTTTGCAAAGATGAAAGACGTAAAACTAGGATGAGATAAAGGTACTGCTTTGCACATAGCGGTACCAAGAAAACAAGCATAGCAGTCAGAAAATCAACACAATGAAATTCAATGGTCCCAATAAAAAAACCCCACTCTCATTCTGGAATGTACCAGTAGTATTGTTGTGAAAGACATGGGCTTAGATAATTACTTCACAAGGTACTTCAACATATTTGCAATTTCAAGGACACAAAAATACCATTACTTCAATAACATAGTGACTTAATTTTTTTTTGCTGCATCAGATATCTAATTGAAGCTGATCTTAAGAAAACCAAGACAAACCACCTTTTAAAGATGACACCAAGCAGCTCATCAGATAAAAGTAAGCATAAAATACATTGAGGTGCTGGAGCAAGTCCAAAGAAGAGCAACGAAGCTGGTGAAGGGTCTAGAGAACAAGTCTTATGGGGAGTGGCTGAGGGAACTGGAATTGTTTAGTCTGGAGGAAAGAAGGCTCAGGGGACACCTTATCGCGTTCTACAAGTAGGTTGTAGCAAGGTGGGGGGGTCAGTCTCTCCTCCCAAGTAACAAGTGACAGGACGAGAGGAAATGGCCTCAAGTTGCACCAGGGGAGGTTTAGATTGGATATTAGGAAAAATTTCTTCACTGAAAGGGTTGTCAAGCGTTGGAACAAGCTGCCCAGGGAAGTGGTTGAGTCACCATCCCTGGAGGTATTTAAAACACATGTAGATGTGGCACTGAGGGACATGGCTTAGTGGTGGACTTGGCAGTGTTAGGTTTACGGTTGGACTTGATGACCTTAAAGGTTTTTTCCAGCCTAAATGATTCTATGATTCTATAAGCACTAGGGAAAACTAATCCCTYAACACAGGAAGGGCTATAAAAAGAGTAATGGTACATGAACAACACCTTGATACACCCCACAGAATAACCTTTGCCCCTGTCTTGCCGCCTTCCTTCCAATACAGTCTAATGACCTATAGGAAGAACTATAGACTCAGGTTAAGCCTAATTAGGCTTCATTCCCAATTCTGTCAGCTGAATGAACTCTTGAGGGTTAGATCACCATCTTGAAGAAAATGATGCTAATGATCACGAACGTCATTCCAGGGAGATATAGAATCCATGTAAAACTAGTTAAATCCACAATGATTATAGAGGGTTGGCAAAGAACACAGCTTCTCACCTGCTTTGTGACATTGAGAATATCTTGCACTAGGAGGTGCTAATGTTGGAGTTACAACCATTTTTGTTTCTCCGTATCCATGTAAATTTTTTGTAATGTTATACTGAGAATAAAAATATACTGCAGTGAGCTCATTGGTACAAAGAACAGGCAACATGTACTAGTCAACTACTTGAATAACTGGAAGTAGGAGGCAGTGAGGCCTGACTGACTTCAAAGATAGAAGCATAGCTCACTGGGCTGTTACTAATTGCCTTTGGGTATTTTAATGTAAACTAAGTGTAGACTGAAATACCATTCTGAAGAAAGCTCCCAGCACCAACAAAGTGGAAGTGTTATTCAAGATTTGTGGGCTGTATCCCAGGCGCTGTAACACTACTTTATGTTTATTACTCATTTCTCAGAGTAAGTCCCAAGCTCCTGGAGAAATAATAAATCTGAGAGTCTGAAGTTTTATAAGGAAAAAAAACCCAACAGGTAGCCCTTATGGTTAAAAAGGAACAGAAACTAATTTGAACTACACTCAACATAAAAAGAGGTGAAGAAAATGTAGAAAGTCAAATATGAAAATGATCCTCTTTACCTCAAAACAGTATCAGCGAAATTAATTAAATGTTCTACAAGTGCCAGGAATACAATTCYACTGTTCTTTGACAGATCAGGGCCCAGTAACATAAAAATACACTGTAATCAAGGGAATTTTTAATTCTACATACTAAAAAAAAAAGCCTACGGATTTATGCTTTTGAAGTAAGATAGGTTGGTGCACAAAGACACACACGCACACTTACACAGACACTCACAATGACACATCATTGACACAGGGAAGATGACATTAGGCCAAGAGGAATGGGCTAAATAGTACAACTGTCATTTAAAGTACATACTTCATTAAGCTGAATTTCACTTGATGATTCACCACATCAGTACTATGCTTATAAATACTCAGAAATGACAGACATTAGTTAGAAAGAAAACAGGTTAAGTGCAACAAAGCAACTATCACGGTGTCATGCAATCTGACCCAGAATTTTGCATTGTTGGAAAGTGGTGGATACATAAATTTCTCAAAAATTAATCCTAATCAATATAAAAGTTACTGTTAGTTCTTATTTGTATTAGTCTTGTGTTTAGGAGACCCAATCATATATCAGTGTTACATAAGATTTTATAAAAACATGGAACAAAAATGGTTTCTTTTAGAAGAAACTTCTAAAAAGAAGTCTTCTTTTAGAAGATTAAATATAAGACAAATTCTCTATATAAATTTGTAAGACAGAGAAACAGGAAGAACAAGAAAACAATGAGATGATGCTGACTAGCACAGTGATCTACATATCCCAGGAACACAGAAAATGAAATGCAAAGATATGAAAGAAGTTGAAAATGGAAGGTATTTTAGAGAATGATTATGAAATAATGCAGCAGAAATTCTAGAATAGCCTCTGCTTTTAGTGTTCTTTCAGATATGGCCTTCCAGAGAAGTTACCTTTTAGAGAAAAAGCACACTGAACTGGTGATGAGGATCCAGCTCACCTGCTGAAGGAATTCTTCAAACAGTTCTCTCCCTAGGGCTTGGTCAATGTTCTTCTACACTACTTGGGAAATGAGTTTCCATTGCAGTGTGAGAGACAGTCCCTCCCACTCCCTGGGGCTGAGCATGCTGCCTCTGCTGGACTGGGATAAGAGCCAGATTTGGTTCCCCAAATAGCAAGGTGCTTTCCTGCCAACATAGTTTCTTTTTATTTTTTTTTTAAACAAATACTTTCCATTTGCTTTTGTCTTACAAACATATCAAGTAAAGGATAATTAAAAATAGGAAAACAAGGTGTTTTAAAAATGAGAAAGGATTATTTCACATAAGCATAACACGTTCTGAGGGACTTTAGCAAGACATCTAGCACAGATACACGTTCTGATCTGTTTTTGCAAAAGAAATGCATTCATGTTTCACTAAAACATATTCCACTTACTAGTTTTAACATCATCAGTATTCAAGAGGGTGAGGATCAATGTTGATCCAAAAAACTTGAACCACACCATGTGATTCACGTAGAAAGCCATTCTTATTCAAATCAAAACATAGAAAAAATAGATGATTCATGAAAATATTTAAGCTTTTTATACACAGCTGCTGGTTTTATTTTCTTTTCTATATCATATGATAGATATTCCACCATGATTTAAAAAAAAGAAAGGAAGAAGAAAATGAAAGCGTCCTGAAAATAGAAATCAAAATGTCTCTTGCTTTGTTTTTTTCCAAAGGATATAACAGAATTGTTAAATTAATACACTTTGCTCAGAAAAGACCAAATCAGGGATAAATATATGAAGAGTTTAAAACATTTTCAAATAGAGAACTGTAGTATCAGCCATGCCTGGACACTGCTGAATAACTGATACTTTTACAAAAGACATTCAAATTTACTGTGTCAACGTCYAAAATTGAGAGGGTAAACAGAACAAACCAAAACAAATCCAGTAGAAAGTTTTAGCCAACCATGTAAGAGGCTAAACTGAGGTCCCAACAACATTCTTTCTAGCAAAAGAGAAAATATGTTTCCTTAAAAGTCTGGACTTCAGGACCAAATCTGTTTGGATGACTGAGTTCAAAAGAAATACTAAGGGAACTCTGAAGTGTGCACAGATGCATGTTCCTTTGAAACATTACCATTAGCAGGAAAGGATAACAGACATAAAAGCGAGAT
The DNA here is from genome assembly GCA_030449065.1 of Oceanodroma leucorhoa. Lineage (NCBI taxonomy): Eukaryota > Metazoa > Chordata > Aves > Procellariiformes > Oceanodroma > Oceanodroma leucorhoa. The sequence goes on along the minus strand of JASVER010000046.1, from coordinate 2,898,159 downwards.
TCTCTTGAAAAAATCAGTATATGCCTTAAATATATGCACTATGAATATAAATTAAACTAAAGGGAAGAAGTGGCTACACATATAGATATACATAYAGCTACTCCAAAATTTATTTAATCTTATTTAGTTAAAACAGTATGTGTGTAATGTGTTACGCCAGCAAAAGGTAAAATAAACTTTCTTCAAAGTTCGTAACGCTTCTATCGCGGATATACTTGCAGAAATAACAACACTTACCTTAACGATTCCATCTATGAAAATAATGTAAAAAACTTCTTAAATTAACAGCCAAAAGATATCAGCCTACAGAACTATCTGACTCGGGACAGACAGACACAGACAAAGACAGTAGCATAGAGAGGCCCCAGTCACACAAAAGCTGATATTGTCCTCCCGCTGAGCGAAAATCCCACTTGTAAATCGAACGACATCTGCATTCAGAATCACCCACAGAAAGCGTCCCTGGAGAGGTGACCAAACTACTTGACTCAACAGAAAAAAGATTTCTTTTGTCTCCTTCGATGTAGGCAGCTGCATAAAATAGCAGCTTCTGGTTTTACTTTTTAGCAAACCTTGCCTCCTTTGATGCACCGATAGAGATGAAACACARTGTGTAAAGATCTTCCCCATTAGGCACAGCCTTGAAGCCCAGTATACTTTTCAAAACAAATAATCATTAAAGTAAAATATTTTGTCACGATACAGAAAATAGACAAACGCCAATGTCTCCAAAATTAGTAACCTCTTCACATTCATTTCCAAATTCTTTATCAGTATGGCTGACACAAGACAGCAATGCCTCCCAGGATCTCTTTCATGAAAGTCAGTAAAAAAATCTTAATCAAAGCATTTGCTAAGGCTTCTAAATATCTGCCAGTGGTAATAAAAAGCTGCTTCACTACTTAAATTTAGCTCTGTTTTTCCATAAAGTTATTTATATCCTTTACTTAACTTTATTACATTTTTTATTATCTAAATTGGATACCAGAATGAAACAATCTATAAAGCTTTATATAGGCATAAACCCAGACAGTTCTAAGTCACACACAGGAAKGTCCTACAGCATTCACCAAAATTCTGATCATCACATTTCTAAAAGAAGCGAGAAAAAAAAAATCTGTCCAACYCAAAGTTACTCTTTTACTTTACAAGAAAGATCAATTATTAAACAATAAATTTTGTTTAGGTAGTAAATATTTCTAAATGGTTGTTTCTAGAAGGCCCTTTTCTTTACTCTCCCCAGTAAACAAAATCAAGTTTTTAATAATGAATTGTGTCRCAATTTGTACAGGAAAAAAATACTCAACACAAGAGAGGGATTCTGTAAAATTATGAAAAATTCACACAATGAAACTATTCAGTAAGCCCACATCAGGATATGCTGGTGTATTGCAGGATTTGGCCCAGAGTGAACATAAATTACTTTGCAAGTAGTTGGCACTTTTGTCCCCCCTGTTTTGAACRGCTTTGGCACCCAAGTAAAGTGGAAGAGAGTCTTAAGATAGCTATCTAAACAGACATAAATAAATGAATCAATTAAAAACAACYGATGATAGGGGATGATAGGAACCCTGCTTTCTATGGCCTTCAGAGGTGCCTGTCCTCATAACACCTAAGTTAATGAATTACTGAGAAAGAAGACTTCTATTTTGTGATCTATATTATATGAAAAAAACAACACGTGGGTAACTTGCACTCTTTAACACAAAGATTGTCCTTTCTTTTTTTTGCTTTCAGAAAAGGAGTTAGTTCAGAAGCAAAAGAAGGTATTTCAGCAGCAGGAATGAACTATCATCATGTGCCTATTCTAAAAATAAGGATAACTCTTGAGAAAGAGTAAGAACATGAGAACAAATTTAACTGTGGAAAAAGGCCAAGGAAGAGGAACAGTAGTTTTAATGCAAAGTGACAGCCACAGCTTCATTATAAAAATGTAATGCTTTACAGGTGACTTGTTCTGGTGGCCCAAATACTCTGAGAGGAATAAACAGTTTCCCTGACAGAACTTCATYCAAATACAACTGATGATTTTTACAGAGTTCTGAGAGAAACTGGAATAGTATCAATGCATAAACAGAAATCAATCTCCCACTTTCACGTTACTGAAATGAAAAAGCTACCCTTTCAAATAATACTGTCTGTAACTTGTTTCAGTCTTTCAAATATGTATTTCATGACATTGCAATCTTTTAGAATTTTATTTTGTATTATTCTAATCAAAGTATCTTTGGGAAGATTCTATCATACCCTTTCCACATAGCATAATAAAACAAAAATGCTTTTTGATAGCCTTCTGTTCTCACAAATATGCTGTTATAGTGTGCATTTTAATGTATCCCTTTCTGTCTAAGAGAATGACCGTGACTTTTAAATAAAAGAATCGCAAAATGGTATGAATTCATTGCAGTTTTTTCTTGTTTAAAAGGCTACAGCAGACCATTACAGAACTATTAGATCATCAGTTAAGTACTATGAACCAGACTGGTACTGTAAAGAACAGAAAAAAGCAAAAGCATTGCAGACATTAAGTGTGAGTTAATGTCTGGTAGACCTGTCATACAGCAAAACGCTTAAACTAAGGCCATGTGGTTTACCAAAGCCCAAGAGTTATATGACAACATAATAATGGTTAATAAATACCTAAAACCTTTCCGCATGAGTGACGCAAGTGTTTCGGTTATTATTACGCTCATGTTATTCTCTTCTTGTCCAGATTTTTATTTCTCATTCATAGTATCTGATCACCTTTCTATACTGYATCATCCAACATAAAAAGTCAGAGCAATTTAAGCATCTGGAACACACGCTAGATGAACTTACACTGGGAAAAAAAGATTCATATTTTAATGCAAATTGCAAGATGAGTTGTTGGAGATGCAATTCAGGAAAGTCATGAGCTCCTAATCCCTTCTTCCTGCATGCTTCATATAATTTTATCCAATGACCGTTTAATGTAAAATGCATAAAYAGTTATCAAGAACAAAGATTAGAACTGTAGAATCTTGTGCCCTCATCACTTAACAGCTAACTATCTCTGATTCCTTGAGTTATAYGGGCAGCTACGTTGTGGGAAGCTTTACCAGAAGGCTTATGTTCCCATACAGGCCAGTTCAGAACCCTGCAGCTGGGTCCTCTTCCGGAAGGAAGTATGTGTGGATTTGAATCCTTTGAAGTTAGAAGGATGCACAGAATCCAGGTGGCCCACTATTCACCAATCACTAAACAAATTGTAAGAAGTGCACAAATCATCTACTACATTTTAAAGAGTTTGGACACCAAAGGAACTATGGCACCGTTTACATTCAGATCATACCACTGCAAAGCTGCATATAGGAACTAAAACATTCAACAATTTTCCAGAAACTCTTTAAAGTTTCTACAACCATAATCATCAGCAGATCAGAGAGCTGGAATGAATCCTATTCCTGCGTGTCTTTCACTGGGTAAAAAACAGACACCTTGTTAGATTTGTGATATTCACTGAGGTATCCAAGCTGTTAAATTTAAGTCAGTAATAAAATGGTCATCATCTATATGGTCACATGAGCATTTTGGTTTGATTCAGGAATGCATTTTTGAAATGAATCTTCTGATTATGCCCACCTACCATTCTTTGGTTTTCATTGTACAGTGTTACCAGAGCATATTTACTCTCAAATGACACTAAAATAGAAGATGCTGTTCACCTACAAGTGGTTATTCAGTCCATAGGACTACAGTATAGCTAGTACAAAGTGAAAGCCCTCAAAATACACAGACTTGTCAACACTGGGTCCTCAGTGTCAACTGTTTTGCTCTACAGATCTGCTATTGTTATGTTGTAGTACTTGCTAATGTGAACATAGTCCATGTCTCTATGGATTTGGTTCCATCATGATTTTTTTCTCAGTGGAATGTGTAGATTGCTTTAGAAAAAGTTTGTCTTGCCTGAAAGCAAGTCCTGTCTTCAACACTAAGTATCCATATAACCCAGGAAAAAATCAGGGAAAGTTTTTTCATTTTGACCTTTATTTTAGACAGCAATACTATGTAGACACAGAAATCAATGACAGCAGAATTTGTCCTTCAATGAGGGTCTTGGCACTCAATGTGAGGGATGGAGTGTAAGCCTGCAGTGATGCTGAAGGTGCCTGTTTTTGCAGAGAGTTGAAGTTCAGCAAATACTTCTAGCTCAAAACTATACGTATGTTTTCCCAAATTCACACAATTTTGGAGAAAGTACAATGTATTTGCTTGTTAGGCCTTCTTGGTTAAAAAACTATTGGGAAATATAAACAGGATTTCTGCATGTGACAAGATAAGAAGAAACTTTGAAAACAGGAAGTCCTCAAAGCACAGAAAGATAAGTAGGGTGCAAGCATTTTTCTCTCAAACACCAGACTACTTGCTTTTCAAAATTACTTTTGCAAAATAGAGAGCTTTAGTTTTCTGGAAGGAAAAAAAAAAAAMCAACAACAAAAAAATCTATGAACCATCTGATATCACAGTTGATCTGTATGTGTGGCCAGACAGTGAACTATGCTTACAGATAGACAGTGAAGAAACGGGAACAAGATCCTGATTATGCCTATCAGCAGGCACTAAYCTGTATCTTAGAGCTTTGTAATTTTTGCACACTTTCTTGTGGAACACCCACTGCTGATTATGGAGTAATAGCTCTAGTGAACCACAGAATAATACAAATTTAAATGATTGGGCCTATTACTGTGTTCAAGAACAGGACAGACACAAGCATACCTAGGTGTTTCACACAAAAAACGTCATACTTGTAAGAATATCCATAGAAGTGGTCTAAGATTATTACATTACTTAAAAATAATGAAAAAGGAATGAATCTGTACAGTTACAAAGTTACAATTCACATTTAAAATAAAAAATAAAATCCAGCCCTTATCAAAAGAAAAAAGCCTATTCTGATAAATTATTTTAAAGCAAAGCTTAATTCAAACCAAGACATTAACCACTTACATATTCTAAAATATTCTGTATGTATAGTCCTAAAATAGTATTTTTGTGTAAAGTCCTAGTTGATTGTTACTTTATTTAGGTAAATAAAGTAACACCTAAATAAATTCATTTTGGCATGAAACAAAAAAAGAGAATATATTTGGGATAAAACAAAATATTGTCTAATGAACAACAGATACGGAAACGCATTCAAATTGTTTATCACAGAAAACTTACATCTAGTAGCGTGTGAAGATGCTGATCCTGGAACACACTGTGAAGAAAATCTAAGTCTTTTTCGCTGCAGTCTGTAAGTGCATGAATTTCTTCCAGGCTGTCCAGCACCTGTGAGACTGCTCCTATGGGGCAATAAACAGGAAAAAAAAGAAAGAATAAAAATCAATAAAGCAAAGACTCATGGTAAACTGAACTTTGGAAAAGGAAACTTTCACTTCATCTGGTACAACGGGAACAGGAACTTTAAAAAGCTGGAGTTTCTACAGGAAAACTCACTGAATAAACTTCACGTACATCAACAGTGCCTATATATAGTGTAATTATACATAAGAAATGGTTTAATTGAAGAGAAGTTAAAACTTGTTTTTATTAAGCTTAGCTTTGTTCTATTTTAGCCTGGTTTCCAACGATGTCTTACGAAGTTACTTGGATTATCTGCCCAGCTGCCTGTCCTCACCATTCTCACCTCAACCTTCTCTTTTTTCACTTTTTGAACTGCTGGCCAATTTCAAATACGTATTCCAAATCAGTAAAAATCTGAAAGAACCAACGCTCTCACAAATTCTTTTAAAATCAGCATCTGAATAGAGGAGGGAAGAGAGAGAAAGACCCGACTGCTGTGTCCTCCAGAGGAGAAAAAAAGGCTGTAACATGAGCTCCGGTTTTYGTTCTGTTTGTTCTGCTTGCCTGGTTATCTCAGACCCAGTTATAGCACTTGCTGCCTTTTGACCAGTGGATTGTTTTGAGTCATAGGAAGATGGAGATGATTTTTATATGGCATAAGGGTGAAAAGAGAAGTGAGGGATATCGGGATAAAAAGGAGAAACAGGAGGCATTATGGAAAATGGAAGTCCATGAGGAGAGTGGAACTCACAGCAGGGTAGGATACAGAAACACAACAGAAATCCATAGTAGACCAGCCCATATTGGTTCCTTGTGGAACAATTTGTTTTAAAAATCAGTTATCAGTGGTGGCTGCCACTTGTGTGCATTACTAGAATGCTAACTTTGGCTTATCTAAACACCCACTGCCCATGTCTACAGTTTTCCCACAGTGGTGTAAGCATCTGGAAAGATGGTAGCATATCCAGTGTTAGTCTGCAAAAATGCTGGCGTCTGACAGTGAACTGCTGAATGCTTTTTCATAAAAAAATTCTTAATTCTGGATACACATTCTGGAATTCTACACATTCGGTACTTCACTAATTTCTCCTTAATATGTTTATTCTGTTTATTTATTCATTTGCTAGTGTCCTTTTTTCTGTCAAGATAGAGAATATCTAAAAATTTGCTATATTTCTTGAAATTCCATTCTCCACTGTATGCACAATTCTTACCAGCCTTCCTTAACTCAAGCCCTTTTGTAATCTATTGCATTTTCAGAATGTAATAAAAATAAAAAACCCAACCCCCTCTTAATGACAGAAGGGAACAAGTTAAATTCACAAACATAACAAAATACACAAAAACTACTATACAAGACTTGTGACCTCATGGCTTAGAAGAACGAGTAAGTTACAAGTCTAGAAACTCTTGCATCACATTTAGTACAAATCCCAACCTAGGATTCTCCTCACAGTTCCTTGTACACCAAGGTTAAGAACCACAGTATTCCCCTCACTCACAACTCATGGCTCAGGAGCAATAAGACTTCTTAGTCCTCTCCCATTAAATGTGTCTGACTACTTATTTCCAACTGATGTATTAATTTAAATTATGTTCCTTTAAAAATGTGGTGGCTGGTCAGCAAATAAAACTAATGATTTGCCTTATCATAGTTGCTGTGCATGGGGTCAGGTACACTGAAGAAGAGAAAAAACTGCTCTGTCTTTGATAATGAATAAGCATGCTCAGCTGAAAGGAACTGTCCATATTCCTTTGCCTGCGCCACAGCTTCCACATTGGGAGACACAGCAGGAAACCTGAGAAAATACAGGGACTGGGAATCTGCTGGTAAGAGCATGGAGAGATCATAGCTAAGCCTCAAAGGCAAGGAAGAAAAACGTTACCTAGGGACCCAAAAGGGACTGCGCTGAGTTTAACATTTTCAGTATGTCAGTTAAAGGTTGATGAACATAGAGAATTTCAAGCCTGAAGGAAAGTGCTTGACTTTCCAGGATGCAGTTGGCAGAAGTAAATTTGTTAGAATTCTCTTTTATTTCTATTCTTGCCATGCTCAGTTTAAATTAACTATTTTCTTTTCTAGCAAAACTTCGCTTTCTGGCTTCACAGCCTTTTCTGTGTATTTGGAGTGTTTACTTTAAGGAACACTCAAGAGAAGATTCACTTCAGGGGCTTGGATATCTTAATTAAGATGATATAATCTTGGATATCTTATTACGAGTCTCTAATACTGCTCAATGTTAGCTCATAACCACTAAAACCACTAAAAACCAGAACCAATGAAAAGTATGTTCAAAGTTGTTTGCAGTGCTGTATTACTGTGAAACACTGAATGCTTTGGACCACCACATTATTTATTTGACAGTATTATTTACTTTCGGAAATTTATTTTGTGGAATACTTTGAGGTCTTTCAAATAGAAATAAAAGTCACTATTTTTTAATATTTGCATCTCAACAGCCTTTTGAATATCTGGGAATTCCAAAACATTAAGCTTTGTTTATTAGGTCTTTTTTCTCCTGTCCATTGGTCGCATTGAATAGATGGCTGTAAAATAAAATTTCCAAGAATATCCTTAACAAATTTGACGAGAAGTTCTGACGGTGACTTTGCTAATCCCTCAAAATCACAGTTCTACCTTCTGGCTTTTTTTACCTACAATCTTATGCTGTCTCTACTGCCATGTCTTTCACACATTTACAAATAACATGCACCTGCATGAGAAAATGGCATAGTAGCAATATACTGACAGCATGTTATTGCATAAAAAAGTGATAGAACAATTCTACAGGCATTTTTGTGAACACCTAAACTCTCCCTGTTACAGCATCTGGTTAAAAGCCTAAGAGTACCTTTCAGAAGAGTTTTAAATTCAGATAAAAGATACTACATAAAATAAAATTAACCAATCTTACAGCACACCTGTCCCTAAAAAGATTCATATTCTATCATATTTAAGCTAAATTTCTAACCTTTGGGGAAAGTGTAAAAGCACTCAATATTTATAATTAAAGCTTGTATCCTCTAGAAATAGGRTTTAATCTCTTTTCATCATTGCAAATGCACCCATTTTAGCCTCAGCATAGATGATAAAGGAAGGACTTAAGTGAATTATCATAGTCATACAATCTAAAAGCTCAGATTTCTCATGGTCTGTAGCAGTTACAGACAGAATCTGTAAATATAAAAATTAGAATGATGCAWAAATATTAGGAAGCCAGGAAAAAAAGGAAGTTGACCAACTTGACTGGCTTTGTTTGTTTGCTTTTTAAGACTCCCTAAAGTAAATTTTGTTAGAAAATGCTGCTTTCTGCCACAGAACTTTCAAGTAGTCTCAACCACTCAGGTGAGATGAATCTCACCCTGCACCTTAAGTTACTATGAAAATATATACACATACGATTGCACAGGAAAGGTGGTAATTCCAGGGATACAAGTAGAAGACTCTTCTCCACAGTAATAGTAACAAAATCCACATCAAACATGGTTCTGTGAGAAGGCTCTGGTAACTGTGGATCCTATTGTAATTGCACATATGTTCTCAGTGTGCAAATGAGCAGTGATATTCTGGGCCATGCACACAACCTTGTCCTTCTTGTATTCCCATAAGACTACCTAAGAAAGGATGGCTGCAGCTATTCAGAGTTCCCTGGGGCTGACAACTCTGAAAATTTGAAAACTACGGACTCCCACTATATTAAAAAAAAAAAAAAAAAAAAAAAAAAGACCGAATGCTTGTATAGTTAGTGGAATGACTTCTTAAGGATGATACCAAATTGCTTCTAAGAAGATGGAGATGAACTGAGTAGCTTTCTGCCTACTGAGACAGATTTATTATTTGTCAGTTAGACATCTTTGCTTTATAAGGCAGTAACTTGGGATTATTTCTTCACCCAGTGTGTAGTCAAAGTTATCATAGGTATTTCCTGCAGGTTCTGTTACCTCATTTATGGAAATGACCATTCAGAAACAGTTCTCTATTACAGCTGAATTCTATCTCTAGAGTCTTTGTAGTTCTCATACAGTGCCCTTAATACCACCTGAAGTTGATACGGACACTGGTTCATGAAGTTGCAAGTAGACAAAGCTTTGGTAAAATAGAGTGCTGTTATTACATCCTGGCATCTAGCTATTCTAATCTGGAGCAGGTGGTTTGGCTAGAGAAACTGAACTTTAGAGGTAGGTGGGAGTTGCTTACTTCTCCCCAGAAGAGGAAAGAAGAGAATAAAAGATAATAAAAGAAGAGGAATCTTTAAAATACTATTCCAAGAATTGTCTACATATTCTGCAATAGTAATATGTCTCCACCACAAAACAYCCCAAAAGTTTGCTTTTCTGAGGCTCAGCAAACAAGGCAGGTACAACTTACTTCCGCTCTTATGYAGCAGGCAGTATAGAGAACTACTAGCTTCTTTTCATGCAGCAGTGACCTGCGACAGTGTATGACTAGAAGAGTGTTCAAGTAAGAAGACTTAGATCTTGCTGCAAAACACAAAGACTACATTCTGACTACAAACACATACTGAGACRGGGTAAAAGAATTCTTTGTTCTATTTTTTTTAATATTGAAGATTACAAATGCTCATTTAAGTCTTGGTCAGTCACAAACCCTCTYCCGAGCAATGAAAACTTGTTAGAGGAAGCCTGACCTTGTTTAAATACAAAACTATAAAACCGTGACCTTTTTGCGAGTCTCCTGCAATTAGTATTCCAGGAAATGACTCTGCAGAAGACCTTATAACAACCATTATAATAATAGCATTTTATTAAAGAGACACTGACAAAATCTAAACCCCTTAGATTTGTAGAACTGTATAAAATTAAGTTCCTGACACCAACCACTCATTTTAATTCCGTTCATTCTTATAAACTACGTTAATGTGGATTGGCTCTTCAACTATTCTGTATGTTGTATAAATAGGTAAGTAACTATGCCTTGAAGATTTTACAGTGGTTTTTAAATGACTAACCAAATTTGCAATTTCTCTATATATCACACTTCAGTCCTTACGYCAGTCAATCTACAATCAACACAAGCTGACTTCTCCCAACTTCATCTCTTGGCTGCCTTCTTGTATGCAGCTGCTGGAAATGAAATTTAAAAACAATCCTGGCTCTCAATGAGATAATTTTTACCAGCTCTGTAATGTGAGATTCAAGTTTCATGGATTTTGTTTTTATTTTTCACATATGACAAATAAAACAAAGATTCCTTGCTTCTGCTTCAAGACTCCAGCAACACTTATACCTTTAAACAACCTATTTAGTGATAACTGTATAAATCAGTGCCTCCAGTAGTTTTGTTTTGCTGGCATCTGATTACGATACTCTAAAAACACAAGGCATAAATGTGTAACACATGAGGTAATTAAGCACTATATCAAAATGCTGTGGAAATGAAGGGGTGTCTGTCAGCTGAGGTTTTCAAATCACAATCACATACACATTTAAACCTGTTCACTTTAGCCAAACATGAAAGTCTAGGCTCAGTGTCAGCATAATTATAAAATACTGTGCCCATGTTATATACAAGGCCAGGTTTGCCTTAATAGCAGTGGACAGGAGTTAAAAATGTGTAAGAAAGAACACCTCTATTTCCTGTTGGTCCTGTAAAGAAAATACTGAACATATGCTGTTTCCATTAAAGGCGAGAAAAGAATCTTTTACAGAGATGGGACCTTTCCACTACTTGTGCTGATGTAACTTGTTAGATTAAGAGAAAGCCAACTGAGGACCATATTTTCTTCATCACTTTAAACTACATCTGCAAGAATCACTGGAGTTGAGATGCCTCTAACCTCACACAGTAACTTGTTGCTCTTTGATGTTCACTATATTCCAGAGCAACTACCTCTGTAAGGACAGATGACAGCCAAAGCATTTGTATATATATGCCTATAATAGTTTAAAATAAGGTGTGAGATACATGTTTCACATATATACACAACAGTGTAATTAAAACGAAAGGCAAGTGAAGACTCCATCCTCCTCAAATTTGAGCTATATAGTGTTTAACTACTTCTTCCTTCTTGGACAGAAACCAAACAGCCAAGTTTAGACACTCTCTGAATTTATAAATAAGCTCCTACATGCACGCAGTTCTGTGAATGTTACTGGRAAGCAATTAAGACAGTAATAATATATATACACATACACTCTATTTTTATATATATATATAGATATATATAACAATCAGGAAGAGTCTAGGGAGAGAACTAGAAAGCTGGAGGTTTATGGAGACTACAGTGAAACTGCAGAAAGGCGGCAGTTGCTGTGATGGACAGGTATTGGGATTTACAACTAAATTAAAGAAGGTAAGAACACCTATGGAATACAAGAAGGGAAAAGAAACATGTAAAAGTCAGAGAAGAAAACCAAAGGAAATAGATGCAGGAGAGAAAAACAGGGAGAAAGAGGAAAAGACCAAACAAAGAAAAAAGAAAGGGGGAGAAAAAAACAAAAAAGAGAAAACAAGAGATAAAGTGTTTCCAAACACAAGCAAGAATGCAGAGTACTATATGTGGAAATACAAAAAAGGAGGGGCTGAGGGGGAGAGAGGGAATGGGGGGAGGGAGAAACTGATGCTCAATTTTGAAGATAGTCTTCGTTTATTCCGCACGCACAGGGGCACTGTGCATATGCATGTCTCCAGCTTTCTCCTTTCTCCGTAATTGGGATCTGTACACAAAGTTTGCCAATTCCTTTTCCCAGTTATCTCTCACTGTAAAACTAGCCACAAATATGACAGCAGGCAGTCTAGTGTAGTGGTAAAGAAATATGTAGTGAGAAGGTTTTGTTTTTCAGACCAGACCTGCACCTTACAATTAGCACACTCACATGCAACTAAACAAATAACTATTTTAACAAATTAATGCCCTTCACTATTACTTGCTTAGATACTTTCTTCCTCATTGCAAAAATACATGGAAACCCTCTTCTGACCAGTGTGAGGGCAGCACGTCCTATCAGTCAGTAAGTTTACAGAAGAAAGTCTCTATGTACAAACAAAAAACAAAAATCAGTGGCAGAGGCTCTGTATGWGGTTTCTTTTTTCCCCTCAATTGTATAAAAATAATACTGTTGCAAAACTTTTATATAAAAATCCACTGAGTTCTCACTCTCACCTTACTTGACAGGCATTCTGAGATGGGGAAATAGGAGGACAAGGAACAACAACCCCCATGATCTATAAGATCGAAAGAATGAACCAAACGACAACAAAAATCTATGACTTTGATCAGAAACGGAGACATGGACGTATGTCTCGCTGCCCTGACCTAAGATGACAGAAGAACCGTTAAATCTACAAATCTTAAAATGCTGCAGGAAACCCCCCACTTTTTATAGCCTGTATTTTGAGATGCTGAATTTGTTGGTTTTGAAATGGTTGTGGTTTGTATCAAAGGGTCTAGAATTTCACACCTTCTCTGTCTAGTATAGTCTGCAGGCTTTAGAAGTGCTTGCGCTTTCAGTCTCTCACGAAGCGWGCAGCTAACTTGCAGCAGAACCTCTTCCCTACATGTCAATAATATTCCTTCATTAAGGAGACACATATTGGATAGTTATTTAAATCAGGTGTATGCATATACACAATGCATATGCATATATCATGTATCACATCAACAGAGAATGATCAAGAAAGTTCATGCAAGGGTATAGCAAGAAAATAATATATGACTAATACTAKAGTACATGTTTAGTGTTAGGAGAAAAAAAGCCCATTAGTCCAGGAAAACATTCATTTTGGAACTAAAACACAAAATGAAACCATTTTATCCTTTACTAATTTAATGAAATTTATTTCAGTTGTGTTGCAAATATTGAAAACAAAAAACCAGGTAATTTTAATACTGCCTCTAAATTAGAATCATCAGAATTCCCTGGAAATCATATTACTTCTGGATAATTATACTTTCAAAGTTATAGACAGATTTAGTMAAAAACATACAGGCTATTTTCCTTGAACAGGCAGTATTAAAACTGAGAATAGCAAAGAGAAGAGAAGAAAGCTGATTTTTAAACATGCAAAGACACACACCATAGCTGAATGATATGCCTTAAAGGAAAACAAAGGGATACCTACTTTCTGCTGCTAGAAGTCCTAGTAGGAAGGCAGCATTTGGACAAACAACAAACAGTATGAAGATTTCAGAACAAGCAATTTATAAAGCTGCAACCTAGCACACTAGTTTAGCCACAAAATAGTATGAACAAACTGACAAGACTACCCCCCATCCCCCTTTTTTTTAATATGGTTTCTACATGTGAAGCAAATGGGACTTGCGGACTGGGATGGGAGGAAAACAAACACTTGGCATTGGGAAGGTAGCACATGTACGCAGTGTTAGGTATCTATAATATCAGATTTTTTCCAACATTGGTTAAACTATTTAAAAAACTCATGGACAAAAAATTATTTCAAGTAACAGTATCATAAGAGGTGAACTGAAAAACTATTTCAATACACTGCAGATGAAGCGTAACATCATATTAATTAATATACTTATATTTACTAACTAGAATTCAGCAATATTATATTGAAATCAATTTTTTTACAAAAGTTTCAGTGAGAACCATTATGAGAACCACTTAGAAATACCACCACTTTATTATTGATTTTAATTAACAGTGACTTTATATACTTAAAAGTTTTTGTATTTAAACATACCAGAACAAAGTCTAAATATCTGAAAAATCATAAAGATAATAATGGAGTATTGGAAACACTCAAACTCATGATCTCAAAACTGATAGTCAGTTATACCTGTAATACTAGGAAAGGAATTAATAACAGTAAATTATAAGGTGAATGTAACCTTTTTTTCCAAGAACTCTTACTCAAAAATGTTACACAAGACCCTTTGCAAATATTTACAAAATCAGTGGTAATTTTTGCATAACAACAGTATTTTTTTTTTCTTTCTCATGTCGATGAGACTGATCGTTTTTAAGATATGGGCTTATATTGCCCACATTTCATGGAATCTAAATCCCATGAAACTACTAACCACTCACTAACTTGTGAGTTAAGCTACTTCCATCGATGTTGGAAACAGTGATCTTACAACTTGGCCATACATTTGCTGTTTAATCCCAYTCTGAAAGACTATCAGATTTAGCTTTTTTCTCCATTATTATTACCTTCAAATTTGAAAATCAAGATCTCATACTGTTAAAATTTTCTCATTTGATATGACAATATAGATTCTAACGAGATAGAAAAGAACGAAAATTTCAATTTACATACAGGAATCCTGAGACAAAATATCAAAATGCATTTATAAAAATGCCATATGAAATTTCTGCCTTGCAGTTTGAGAAAACAAGCTAGAAACACTAATGTAGACTTAATGTGCCTGCCTTCTACGTTCATTACCTTACACCGTTACCACAGAGCTCAGAAAGCACATAAATGTTCAGGAAGTACTTCAGCAGTGCTATTTGTTAGCCTAAGCTAAATAAGTACATTTGGTCAGTCAGTCTGTTATAAAATACGCTGCTGTACTTTCTCTGTGGTTAAACTGAAACACAGCATTATAAAATGCCTTACAGGAATTTAGAACTGTTTGCAGCAAAAAGCTACTCTGAAACTTGTTAGTCACGTTTCAGAATATGAGCACTATAACCCAAGCAATTCAAGCAGGCATTATAGGGGAAAGTCCTTTAACCAAAAGGTAAGATTTGTTTTGAWCTAAAAATCAGTTATGCAGTTTTCCAGACTATGTACTATCCACTGGCTTAACTCTAACACTGACTCAGTAGTTCTGAAAATGTGGCTACAAAAAGCTTTTTGGAAATACAAAGTTATAAAMAACCTCTTCAATTTCTTGGCTTTTCTAACTGTCGGCCTAAAAACCTAACATCCTGAATCTACTTAAAACTCCAAAGTAAACTAAATGGTCTTCCTGAATTCAGCTTCCCAAGTCAAAACGTCAAACAATTTCACAGCCTTTCCTTGGCTGCCACAGAATGGGGAGCTGAAGAAGCAAAAGGAAGAAAAACGAAAAGCTTTACACTGGTGATGTTCATTCTTCAGCCTGAGGCATTGTTATCAAAACACTTGAAAATTATACCTCCGTACTCTGTTAGGGGACAAATGGTCAGCATATGACACAAGCAGAGGAAATCCTCTGTCTTGATCTAGTGTGCAATCAGGTCGTAGGACAGCCAGGGAGGATGGGGGAGAGGGGAGGGAGTAGGATGGGGAAGGGCAGCAGAGAGCAAACTGATATGAATTTCTCTAGCACCTAATTAATTTCATGGTCCACTTCAAATACTCTCTACTGGGCCAATTTTTCTCATGTGCCAGATTGAGCCTTTAGGGCTGCTGATTRCTAACTTCTGGTTTATATTTGTTTCAGCATATTAAAAATATCCAAAACATTCACTGCCTTGGGAAATTGACATTTTACAATGTCTGAAGACCGGCAACCTGAAAGTCAAATGTTTTACATTCTAGCAAAAAACATTTGCAAGACGCTTGTCATTTCAGCTGTTTAGTGGCTTTACTAAAGAAGTTACTGAACACAGCCTATCAGCAGTAAAGTAATATTTTAGTTTAATAAATATTTACCTAATTTTTCAAAACATTTAAAAGCCTTTATCATACTCTCTCAAAATTCAGCAAGACTGACTTCTGCCATTTTACCAACACAATGATGGTGGGATTAACTTAAGTCCTTCAGAGGACAGTTGGTGAAGAAAGAGGTAATGGATGACCCAGAAGAAGCTGTGGGAACCAAGAATTATTAACACACTCTGTACGAAATGAAAGGAAGATGTGTACAGAAAAATACCTGGTTGACTTTAAATGAAATTTATCTGTGTTCATTCCCATCTAACTTAGTTATGCAATTTGCTGACCCTCACTGGAAAGCTCTCTGACAACAATGTCGTTTGTGATTCTGCATCCAAGAAAATCATCTGACTTGCTAACTATAATGCCTTCATATCCCAGGCTATTACTCTGGTAGTATAGGAAGATGCTCAAAGGGTCCAGCAATCCCAGGTTCACTGAATTCTAAGGAAGAACACCTCTAGATTAATCTGGAAAAAAGACAGAACTGAAATTTTCTGTTTCTGTGTTTAGAAAGACCTGCAGGAGGACAGGATATACAGTTCTCATAACCTAATAAGCATTTACATTTCTGCATCTTTATCTCAGTAGGAGTCCCACATTTGCCTGTTTCTGACAAATCATTTAATTTTAATGGTAAGCTTAATGAAATTTTATGGGAGGATAAATAGGTAGCAACATTTAAAATATTAAATGCTCTTCATTAGAGTTGATGATCTGGAATAACATTATGAGCTGTTAGGAAGGAAGCTTAAATAACCTTAAGATAGTCAAGTTTCTACTGCAATTCAAGAGTTTCTAYAAACTAGTTCAGTTTAGAATCATCACAAGAGCCTATCTTTACAAGCTAGAAATATTTGAAAACTTTGTTAGTGTACTTCTGAAGAGGAAACAAAATAGATTTCTGTATCTAGCAATTTCAGAGGCTGAAAGTTGCAGTATCTTTTCTTGCAAGCCTCAGCGTTTATGCTGACATATTAAACATTTTATCAGCTAATGTAGTCAGTCAGGGAAACATCATGAAAACTACCCACTTAGTATGGTTTCCTGATCACTGTGATCTCCCATCAGTGAGACCAACAATGTTATTTTAGAGAATAACTACGTGTTCCTGAGAAATCCAAGCTATTATTTCAGTTATTTCAGAGATGAACACAAGATAACAGTGGATCCAGCACTGATATTCTGTAGAATTTACATGTGTATTGGATTCATGTATTCTGTGAGCAGAAAAAAATAGAACTTGTACCTTTGCTGTGTACTGATATCTGCAATTACATCACCCTATGAGGAAGACACATGACCTGTTGATGTGAGACTGAAACTGGAAAGAGGAACTGCAGTTTTTAGATTAGGAAAGTTGCCACTGCCAATCATGTTGGTGGCCTATTTGTTTTACTGAAGTGGGGGAAGTAGCTGGAAACAAAAATTAAAGCACTGCAAGTAATTCTGRGTGAAGTAAAACCAGCTTTCTTTAGAAGAATATACGGATCCTTGCTTGCAAGTACATCAAGTATTCAAAAGCTGGCTGCCTGAAGTTAAGCCATGAGGCTGTGATTACCCATTTGCAATAAATGATCTGAGATTCCCATTCACTTCTATGGAAATTACAAGCAGTGAGCATCTCTAAGGACGAAGCAATCTTTTAGTTTAAGTACTCAAACTTGAATTCCAAAAAGTGAAATTTAAGAATTTCAACAAAAAAAATTGCCCTCAATTCCTACATTAATAACATTGAAATAATTTATAAAAATAACTTGCTCATATGAAAGAGCTGAAAAGGGACCCTTAATATATGCAGTCAATAAGTAGTTTTCTCACCTATAAAAATRTTGGGAAAGAGAATTATCACACAGTAGTTCAGCACATGTAATTAAGTTCCTGAAATGTCTTCTAGTAAACTCAGTGTATAGCTAAAATATTCTGCCAATACTATTTAGTTGTTTAGAAAAATAAAAGAGACAGTCTTATTAGCCTTAGATTTTTCTTAAAAGTTCATTTAACTTGATCCTAAATCCTAGTTTTAGGTCAGATAGACCAACCCAAACTTTTGCACTGCAAATGTTGTGAGTAATGTTGTGTCAAAATTAAGATACATAACTATGACAGGGCTGTGTTAATATAGGGACTGCCAGGTTATTTAAATTCCCGAATATGGGCTGAGGACAAAAGGACTGCTTGGAGTAAGATCACTGTCCTGCCCAAGGCCCAGCTACGTGCTCACTCCCCTTTGAAGTATGTTGGGAGGTCATTGAAGTACATGTATTGTCTCTCTCTGAAGATTTGGGGGTCTGGGTTATAGTATCAGAAATACTGTCCAGTGTGCTTTAAAGAGGAGACATGTTAATCACACTGTTCTCTAAAACAGGAGGTCAAGAAACTCTGGTACACAATGATTTCTTTTTATAAATAACTATTAGTAAGGCATGAGAACCTTGCTCCTGCCTAAGAACTCAAGACAAAATTTCAATAAGCTTTTATACTCAAGTAATATAAAGAGAAATACGAGGTTATAGCACTATTTGTAATTAAATGTACATACAACAAATAAAAAAATCAGACAGAATTTCTGTAGAAACTTACAACTGTGCAGAGATTTCCTCTTTATTTTCTTCAGTCACTAACACCATTATGACTGAAAATTATTTATGCTTTCACATTTAAATGTTAACTTAATATGCAACTTCATGAAATCATGAGAAATTAGTAAATACTTGGTACTCTAGTCAGTATAGAATTAAGACAGGTTGATGCAGTAAATAATACTTTCTGTTAAAATACCTGAGGAGGTGGGGTCTTCAGAGAAGTCTGGCAGCTCTTCAGGGGGGTCACCATAGAAGGAGTTGAATTTGTGGCTTGACACAGCTGCTAGTACTGCCCCCTGAATAAAAATACCCACAAAGTCTAAATTACACAAAGAAAGATAACGAAACTTTTCCAGACACCCTGGATCACTCAGTCTCCCGACGACTCTTGCATGTTGACCTTCTCACTGAAGAGTAAATAAATTTTATAGTCTTCAGCTCTGCTTCCCTGTTACCAGCGACCATAGCTAACAGAAGAGCTGGTCATACACTACTCTAATAAACAGTAAATATATTCTTTGCRAGGGGATTCATGAGAACAATTCTTTATGGGAAAGCATTTAAAAATAATAAGTGTGAGGCATAAATTTCCATAGTACAATGTAAACAAAATAACTAATGTCTTTCTCTTTCCCTYTTATCTAGACTAGGTGGCTTAGCAAGTATAAAAGTTCACTCTTTAAAGCAACACAATATGTTGTTATTTGAGAAATTGTCAGAATCTGATACTGACAGCACTAGGATATTTGACATCCGTAATGTATCTATATGAAAATGTAATAATCTCAGACTCCCAGAATGAGTGTTAGATGGGAAGTTACAAAGCTAGAAAAATGGTTATCTGGTTTGACATATATTTATTTGTTCAAGTAAATTACAGTTTAACCACTCAGGTTTTAATGTCTTACAGTTGTGGCAGTAGGCAAAATGGACAACAAATAATTTCAGGAAACACTCTGCAGAACAGTGCTTTGGATAAAATGGTAGAAAACAAATAGCACAGGTATAAAAGCTCTCAGGAGACTAAATATAGTGCCCCCCCCCCCGAAGAAATCTGGGAAAGACCTGAAACTGCATCTACAGCAGGAAAACAAAAGTCATATTGTAAAATGTACTAGCTAACATTTTAATGAAAGCATTACCTGGACATACAAACCACCTAAGAGAAAGCACTGTTTATCATGAACTACGACAACTGTTGCATCCTAATCATCAGTTGTTTTTGCAGCTACATTAAACTTTTGCAAAGCAGCTACCCAGCGTGTACATCTGATTCTGTATTTTATTACAAATTATAAAAAATCCTTATGAATTGTAATGTTGCATGTTTCTGTTAAAATTTTCTCAACCTTTCAATGACTATAAAAATGTTTCTGTTAAAATTTCCAAGATAGGAACTGAAGGGAAACCATGTTGTTTTGGSCTAAAATGTTAACATTCTTTTCAATACGGCTGAGAAATAATCTTGTGTATAGTTAAACATAAAGGGGATAAACTGAAGAATAGATCTTTGCTCTTGTTGAAAAAAAAACATTAAAACATTATGTTCCTTTTACTATAAACATAACACACAAGCCATTGTACTATTCTCTCCTCTCCAATAATGCATATTACACAGAATTACTGAATTAATTTAAGATGAATACCTCATACTCACCTTGCTTGGTACCAGACAATTGGTGATGAAATTTAGTTTGAAAACTATGCACTAAGAAAGAAAGGACGAACACCTTTAACAAGACATCATTGCAATAAACAACTGTAAAGGCCCGTTTCAACTTTTTATTTTACTGCTGACTTCAGAGCATAGATTTCTCTTAGTACTTTTAAAATTAATAAAGTATCACACAAAATTCAAGTTACATAATTATATTGTTTTAACACTACGTTCATTTTACCTTTAGTTTTCGTCTTGCATTGAATTTCCTCAATTGTTCTACTGTTTCTGGAAGATGAATCTTGTATGCATAGCGATCTCTCTCCTTAAAAAAACCCACAAAAAAAACAAAACAAAAGAAACATTAAATACAAGCTCTTAATATTCTCTCGACATTAAGAAACTAGACAAAATGTACCAGCTAATAAGTATCCTAAGGAGAATGAGGATTTGTTGCAACTTAAGGAAAACTTCAAGGAACTGAGAGGGATTAAAATATCTTGAAAGAATTCTTAACTTGGGCCAGGGATATTTTCTTTTTGTAATTTTGTTTCCCACTTTGTAGTAAGACCCTAGCCTTTTGTTTTACTGTTGTGCTGTTAGTCAGTCTATGGCTAGCATTGAACTTTGAAGCTGGTARGCACAAAGTAGTTCTGCTTCTTGGGATTCACAAATCCCAGTGAAGCAACGTGTTCAAGYGCTCTTTTAAGGGGTGCTTGATACTTCAGGTAAGCTTGGGAGATGGGGTACCTGTCCAACAGAGCAGGAAGTGCCAGCTTGATGGCTGGTGACACCAGGTACTAACTTACAGGAAGAATTCTCCATTGTAGATGCAGACAAAAAATTTGCCAATGAACAGCTGACAGCAGGGGCAGAACTTRCAGCAGCTGACTACTTTCTTCCCCTGCCCCAAATCATCACAGAAGCTACATACACTTATTAATTTAATGTAATGTTTATCACATGCATCTCCTGAATAAGAGTAAAATCACTGGCAGAAGCAATTCAGTCTCTCTACAGCACTAAAGATGTCTCTGTCCCATGCTGTATTTGGCTGCTATCTATAAAAGGTTTAGAAGAAAATTCTGAGTCAGGAGGGAAGGCAGTTTATTGTAGGCAAAAATAAGAGAAGACTGACTGAATGCTGGCCTAAGCTTGGAAACAAAGTTGCCTCATACTAAATCTTCTCTCTCCTTGCTTGTCTTTCAACAAATAATAGCAAATCCGAAAGAGACCACAGACATCAAAAGTGCTATGGTATGTAGGCAGAATTTGCACATTCGCATTACAAAATTATCTTTTTAAAAAGCCTAATCAGCTTAGTTGCTCAAACAACAAAACCGGCAAAGTTTTCTGCCAAAACAACCCTCAACAAAACCCTTGCTTTGGCATCTAAATGTGGGTAAGCTCACAAAGTGAGGAAAAAGTCAAATTACAAGCAGGTAGAACCAGATCACCTTTGTTTACCACAGACTCAATCACTTGAGTATGATCATTTGGGATTCCCATACATGGTGTGTATTCCTATGCTCTTTGAAATATTTGATACACTATGTATGCCCCAGATGAACAGTCAGAACTTTGGCTCCTTTCGAGTGGAAAGGTTTGAACCCGCAGTTTCCCAATATTCAGAAGGGTGCCTTAAGCACTGTTATTCCTGGGAGGTGCACACTCCTGCCCTCCTTTTATAAGCTAGACCATTCTGCAGCTTGGAATAAAAGAGTCAGAACAGAAAGTGAGCAGGGAAGTGGAAGAACGACTCCATTCATTAGTAGTTAGACCATTTACTTGGGAGGTAGAAGAAGAACATACAAGCCTGTGCTTCCCAGGTTCTTTTTTTGTGGCTTTTTTTTTTTTTTTTTTTTTTTTTTTGGTCAATATTTGTCTAATGTAGAACATATAAACAGTCCAGGAGCAGACACCAGAATAGCACCCTTCCCAAATAAGTGCCCTGTTTAAGTTACTGATACTATGACCCTCTCCACCCTGGGCCCACACTATAGAAAAGAAATAGAGGATAACAAAGAAAAATAGTTAATTCATCAGTTTCTGCCAAAGAAAATAAAATGCTCTGAACCAGTACTTGCCACCTTTTAAAYCTGCAACACACCCATCATTCATAAACTCCAATGTTTAGCACAGCCTATTAACGGGATTGCTGAGAAGCTAGATMTATATTCTTCTGCTCCTGTTGTTAACCTTCAGTGTCCAGCAACTACTCTTCCACTGGCTCAAACTGTGTTGTAAATTCTGCCACCACTGAAAAATAATTTGATTACCAGGTGCCATATAATTTTATGCGGCCTTTTAGCAACACACCACTACATACTTCCTTCACTCTGGTGGGATATTTCAGGAATCTAATGTAAGAAAGCAGCACAGTTAAGTAGCATAATGTACTGCAATAAACTGCATGGCTACATGCATAATAGGAAAGAGGTCTAGATATGACTGAGCAAAGAAGAGATCAGAAATTACTCCTCTGGAGTTTGAGAGCCACAGAAAGACAGATGAATACCTTCTTCAAGCTTTATTCTATGCAGCCCTACTCCCTATACTCTGATGCTGCTGAAGATGCCTACGTAAGTTTGTTCTTGCTGTTAAGCAAGAGTTCAAGCCTGGCTATTATACAAAATCTCAGGCTCTAATCTTACAAAGCATTTTAAAGCATATTATTACACATTTTGAACAATGTCATGTCTACTTTGAAAAGTTCAAAGAAACAAAGAAATAAATCTTTTTCTCCCTTGAAGAGGAAACTGGTATGTAAACAGCTGCTTTTACTACCTTTAACCAGGGATGATTCAGTGCTTCATATACTGTTATCCTTTCTGCTGGATCCAGCATAAGCATGCGGCGTACCAGATCTTTGGCACTTTCAGAAATATGGCTCCATTGCCTAGGATTCATCTGATTACAGTCAAGAAAAAAGAAATTAAATTAGTAATAATAATATAGAAAAGAACCTACTTTTTATGTAAAGTAATTGCAGAGATTTAACAGTGATTGGTACTTGTAAACATTTTATCATAATACGTGTAAAAGGAAGTTTCTAAGTTTTTTAATAACTTACAAAATTGTACATTAGTTGCTATTGAAATGGCACAAAAAATTGAAAACAGTGAGCACTGTATCACATAAAAGCTGACATATCCCTGGTATTATGTTATAATCACAGTATAATTTTTTACCTATGCTACATTTTGTTCAGATAAAAGAGACCCTTCACTAGAAAAAGAAAAAATAATTAACTATGCATATGATAAATGTAGAAATTAAATCTACGCCTGAAATCAATATAAGGAATGGCATGACAGTCTATCTATATCAACGCACAATTTCATGCCAGTGATGCCGAGTAAGAAGGGAGTCAGCTAATGCCTGTTGTGAACTACTCTGGTCCTGTCCCACAGGTGTCATGGACAGTGGCTCTTCCCAGTAAATTCCTTTCAACTTTACAACGGTTAAGCATCTTCAGCCACTCAGGTAGGAAAGCATACTGACATGTAATCAACAATACAAACAATTGCAACAGTTTTTAGAGCAGAACTGTATCTTTAGGAGACAACAATGTGAAGGATGATTTAGAATATATTTTCATCTTGTGCATATGCAGGTTTGTGTCCAACTAGTCAAGATGAGGGACACCCAATAAAACCATACTAAAGTAAGAAAGTTCTTTCTGTGATAAAGGATTCTATCCCTAAGCTATTTCTAGTATTTCTTTAATTTATGAAGAACTTCAGTTTTATTTAGATGGTATACTGCTAATTTTACAAGGTACTAATGAAAATTCAAAACTATAACCAGACTCTTTTCAATGTTATAATCCGTTCATTTAAAGAGGTCTATTTTATTTAAAATCAGTCTTTAGGAAAAATGATCACTTTAAATTGGAGCACTCAGGAACACTATTTGGCTATGAAATGAACATTTATAGTTGTGATTTGTCATTTCTTTTTCAGCTGTAATGAAATGAAGGTAATTGCAAATTTGCAGCAAGACTGTTTTGAAATCCTTATACTGTTTTCACTGAATAGACATATTATTGTGGAAACAGGAACAGAAAAGGAACTGAAAAGACACAATGTGCTGGCCATGACTTTTTTTAAACAAAGAAAAGTTAACTTGTATGCTTCCAGAAGGTTTTAGYTGCTTAAGAGATTCCATAAAGAAATCTTCCATAAAGTGAAACTGAAACGTCTACCAGTCTATGCAATCCCAAAACTAGTGCCATGAAGAAATCCTGTTGTTTCTAGGAATACAAAATTTAAAGAATGAAAAATGTGCTCCTGACCAAGTGCAGTACCRCTGCTGTCATTTATGTTTTAGCAGACTACTGTTAAGTTCATACTTCCTAAACCATATTACAGACTATCAGACAGTTTTAGGAGCTTCCACTCTTGATTCGCTAATACACAGCTCATGTATGAATTTGGTTGCAAAGTAGAGCAAAACCGATCTTCGATAAAACCACAAAAATAGTGAAGTCGAAGCTTTAAGTTTGCCTCCATAATGGCTCTAGGATGCTTATGTTGTGAAACACACTTATCCTGCACGCACACCGATTTGCTTTCAGTTGCAAGTGGGTCCTTTTGAATCATCAACTGCACTTTACTACATACTGTACTAAAAGGAAAAATACATAACTACACTTTTACAGTAACATGCATTTTSTTTTAAATCAAGGCAGTATGATGACCAGCCTGTATGATAGTTTTTTAGTTGATTAAAAAATTTAAATGATCTATAAACCTAGTGTAACATACAGTATGTTACACAGATAGCTAAACCGTATGTAATCCTACCGAGCTCAATGTACAATTAGGGGCTAGTTGTTGCACCCATTTATTATTTCAGCTGAGTAAATATTTTTGTATTCTAATTCCTAACATTGATACAAAACACAACAGGAACAAGATAGACTGGAGAGAAAAAAATCACCTCTCTTCCTGTATAACATAGACAGATTTCTATAAGCTTCAAATTTAAATCAGGCTAAATAAAATATCAACTTCCAGAAATTTTACCAGCAGAGCTCATGTCACTGGAAAAGGACTCAGGTATTCTGTCATACTGTCATTTACCTTGTATTTTCCTTTAATAATGCCTTCAAATAATCTTTCCTTGGTTCCATAAAAAGGCAAACAACCGCTTAGCAGGATAAAAAGGATCACGCCACAACCCCAAACATCTACAGGYTTCCCATAAGGTTCCCTTTTTACCACTTCTGGGGCCATAAAATGAGGTGTTCCTACACGTCCTAAATGGAAATAAAAAACAAAATTGAGTCAAAGTGATGCGTGTCAAACATGGAAATGAAGAATATCACTGCATTAAACTAAAACAGTTTTAATAAGTTTTGTTCATAGGTTAAACTTTTAACACAATTCYTTTTTCCTTAAGTTTAGTATTTATTAAATATATTATCCAGTGAGACAAATCAGTAGTTTCCCTTTTGCGTGATTTATACTTTTATAAATTGAGGAATATTCTCTCCTACGCTGCAGACTGTGAAAGAAGACTTACATAAAAGCACTAAGATTCTTCAGTGAAACATGCCATATAAATGTAAAAATATCAATTTGGACAACCTTTGGAACAGGATTTATCCAGAGAGCATGTACAAAGATACTGTAGAGTTCTAGTTTACACTGCTTCCTTGAAAAAGCTGTCTCTAATTGGCAAGAGCATAGTCTGGTCTGATGCTCTGCCCAAACTTTAGCCAGCCTACTGAAACTGCCAACAAGAACGCAAAATGCTAGCAAATGTGTTGTTCATTTATGTGAAGTAGGCAATATCTTAATCGCAGATAAAAACTAATGCTAATTTGTTTCACAGAGTACTTTCAATGAGTGCCACGCAGTAACTGTTCTGGGACAGTATGGATTTTGGATTGGTAATGAATGTACACCCACAGAAACAAAAAGTATTTAGTATCAACTAATCTTTTGAGTGGGTAAACTGATTAGGATTACTTCATTCAATTTCTGTGTAACACATTAAGCCAAATAAAAGCAACAAACATTTTACCTCTCCCTATAAGTGTTTCCCACTGTAAAGAGCTTTGTTTCCACTGCAAAGGATTTGCAAGAATTAAGCTCTGAATGCTCAGGGCATCACTGACACTTACAAATAGTCTTTGGACTACCCTGGTTCCACCAAGTACCAACAGAAGAAAAAAACCCCACAACTGTAGCAAACTGTTACCACTTGTACCACYTTCATAAGTTATTCTTGCTCACTGATACTACAGTGGACTTCAGAGGCTCCATTCAAGGCTTGCAGCACCTTTATGCTGGCTGGGAGAGTTTACAATGCAGCCTAGAGAATCCGAGGTGTTTGCACGGCATGTATTTAATTTGGTCTGGTCTTGTAAAGAGGCTCTTGCTAGACTAGCCTATCCAGCACACCATCTGAATGTGAGTTAGCTCACAGCACTGGTAACAAACACCTAGGAGACTATCTGGCAGTACCTTACTCAGTAAGAAACATCCTTCATTTATAYCACCTAATGCAGGAATACGATCTAACCATGCTGTGTTAACGAGTCCCCCCTCACTCCTTTTTGCATCTACAAGGATTAAAAAATTGACAGAAAGATGGTAGCTTTTTCACCATACTATCTTAAGGAGAAACAACACCATTGTCAAACTTCTTCACCTGGCTTTGCGTTAAAACTTTTCATTCCCAGTTTATGAGGCAACCCCTCTGCCAAACAAATGTTAGAAATCTGCCTGCGACAAAGGAACGTTACCTCACCACTAAGCTAGGTCAGCATCTTAAAAAGTCCATGCAAACTAGGCTGACATGATAGCAAAGGGGCAGTTCCGTCCCAAGCTAAAAAAGAGTAAAACAGCAAGATGCTGCAAGTCCAGCTCAACCCTCATATCACTGGGGGAAAAGGAAGGATATTTACTCTGGGCAGAGAAAGACAGAGATGGACGTGGGGAAAGATTACTAATTCTTCTTGTTGGTTATACACAATTTACAGGCTTATGATGTATCTTTCAGCCTAACTGATAAACCTCAAAGCCAAATCTTCAAGCTCACAAATATGAGGGGAAGAATTATCTCCTTAGATAACCTGAAGTCTCTTGTCTTTTAGATGGCTGGTGACACGGAAGGGAAGGAAAATCGAAAGTATATATATCCAGTATGCCCAAGTTGCTGAGAACTCTGGGGGTTTTGCTTTTTTTTTTTTTTTTTTTTTTTTTTAATGTGCCTACAAATCTCTAAGGGTTTCCTAACGTTTTCCCCCCTAAGATGCCATCATTTGCAACAGCAAAAGCATCAACATTTCCAGCTCTGCATCAGGCTATCCATGTACATAAGCAGCAACACCTGCCTCTTCAAATAGTATCTGTATATCACTTAGATTGCTCATGTGACATTAGYGGTATGCATACCACAGTCTGGAAATCTTCAGTACAGAAGACATCATGCAAGACAGCAGAGCAGCCTGGCTTACCCAAGTCTTGTTTTTATCTCAGTGGTAAACTTCCTGGCATTTGGGTGCAGAGGAACCCATCTGCAATTTTGGAGCAGGTGTAACCTTTCTTACACATGGAAAAAAACATTTGTGGTAATAAAGTTTGTTCAAATATTTTTTATCAATACGAATGGAAAATCATATATACTCTGAAGATTCTGCCTTCCTACCAGGCTTTCTAATTGCTGTTATGAAATCTGGGAAGTCTAGAGAAAAGTGATTATTCAAAAGACAAACAGCAGAAATCACTAGAAGACAAGATATCACAAGGACAAACAAAGCTGTTTAAAAGAGGCATTAAACTTCAGGGACATATACAGTCATCTGGATCAAGTAGTTAATGAAACTAAGTATCCTATGTATGAAATTATATCTAAGTTGATTTAATGTGTATTTCCAATAATTATGTGCCACTCCTCTCAGCTTGGGACCTTCTTTGTGTTTTAAGTAAGCAATTGCAGAGATTAACATGGTAAAAAAATGACGATGTGCTGTAGGAAGTAGACCTAAAGGATTGGGGTTTTTTTTGCCAATGCATTTAAGTCGCTGGGCATTTGCAGCACAGTGAAGGCCGACCTATAGAACGTCTYGTTCTGAGGAAAATGCATCCTTGCAAACAGTTACCCATCCTACATTTTCTCCTATGGTGTAAAATAGCATATTTAGCAACAACACATGCTACATAAGCAACACAATACCATGATTGGGTGTAGGTGTTCAGGTGTCAAGGTGCTGGCAGCGGGGGGGCTGCAGGGGTGGTCTCTGTGAGGAGAGGCTGGGGCTGCGCCGTGGTGGACACAGCGGGTTCAAAAGGACCCACTGCAGGGCACAGCTGAGCCCAGCAGCCAAGATGGTGGTGCCTCAGGGAAAGTGTAAGAAAGGGAAAAACATTGCCCAGCAGTGAGGAGTGTGGGAAAAAGTGTGAGAAACAGCCCGCGAGCACCGAGGCGAGAGCAGGAGGAAGCGGAAGAGGTGTTCCAGCAGAGATTCCCCTGCAGCCCCTGGAGGACCCCACACCAGAGCAGGTATCTACCCTGCAGCCCATGGAGGACCCCATGCTGGAGCACGTGGATATTCCCTGAAGGACTGCAGCCCATGGGAGGACCCACGCTGGAGAAGGAGAAAAGTGTGAGGAGGAAGGCGCGGCAGAGAGGGGCTGTTATGGACCGACCACAGCTCCCCATTCCCCATCCCTCTGCATTACTCGGGGCTGGGGGGTAAGGGAGTCAGGAGCAAAGGAGTGAAGTTGAGCCTGGGAAGGGGAGAAGGGGAGGTGGTTTCATTTTTGTCTTTGTTTGCCACTACCCAAATCTATTTGAATTGGCAATGAAATAAATAAACTGGTTTTCCCCAAGTCAAGACTGTTTTACCTGTGATGGTAACTGGTAAGCAATTTGCAGGTATTTACCTCAACCCATAAGCTTTTTCGTCCTATTTTCTCCCCCTGCTCTGTTGAGGAGGGGGAGTGAGTGAGCAGCTGGGCAGAGTTTGGTCCTTAGCAAGGTCAACCCACCACACGTAGTTATGCTGGTATTAACACACAGAATACTGATTAAATGGGGAAAAATAAGATGAATCTTCCTCCAAAGATACAGCTTGTTTCTTTCATTTTCAGTTTTCAAATATCACCGTACCTGATTTAATCATGGGCTGTATAAAGACAGTAATCTACAGTGCCAAGAGAGTATCAAAAGTGTGTATTTTTTTCTTCCTTCTCCCCTTCAGCAAATAACTTTTCAAATTAAAATTACTTTGCAGAAATTGAAAAGCAAGAAAARTCCTTCATTATTTTATATGCACTCATAAATATATGCAGAACAGAACAGTTTCTTGAAATTGAGCATTAATCAGCTTCCCTAAATTTTGCAAAGCAGAGTCTTGATGGTGGACAACAATTTCAGATTTCCTTTCTCCCTCCACTTCCTGACCACAGGGCAAGAGAATACAAAAATACTTACAAAACTACTGAATATCAACAAGCAGCAAACATAACTTGCAACAGTACACTTAYCAAAACTGCAGACAAAACATAATATGCAAACATTTCTTATGCAGTAGCCATCCACTGCCAGCACTCTGTTCATTATCAATGACCTTCATATTATAATTCTTTTCCATAGACACATTTTTTCCTAACAGAACAAGCTTCTTGAGGTTTATTTCCTACTTTCTATGTGACAATAGACAAATTATAGCCTCTTGATTCTTCAGGGTTCCTATTTTGCTTTATCTGGTGACATCACATCACAGAATGTGAGGCTGCATGTTTACTTAGTACTCAAGAGCTCTTACAGATAAACTGACAGACTTAGAAGTTGTGGTTAAAAAACACTGTCCCTCTCTGATCATTCCAAATTTTCTTTCTCGTCCCTTGGAAGTTAAACAACTTAGATCACAGGTGGAAAAACTGGATCTTTGTTGCCCTGGTTCAAAACCAGTATACGATAAAAATCCACTCTAATGAACTGCTTGATGTTAAGCAGAAGGACTAACTAGTTCAGTAATAGGTAACATTCTACACAGCTGTTTAAGACCCCAACAGACTGCTGCTATAAACTAGATGAAAAATAGATGCTACTTAATAGCATGCTGAAAAATCAGTACTACTAAACCTTAATACTCACTTTTAAATTTAAAAAGAGAACTCCATAAATACAAATTAGATGAGAAAGAAGGCTAGGCTAACTCAATAAAATCCTGCCATTTACCACTGCTAGATTATAATTAGTGAAAATAATTACAGAATTATTTAGTTTCGTAACCTTTTTAGTGCAGATCACAAGATCCTGATACTTTAGATGGGAGGATGATGATGGTGGTGGAAATCACAATTTCACCTCCATGAAAAAGCAAACCCAGAACAAACAGAAACTTAATTGGTTGACACTGAACTGTCCAGTTAAACAGGGCAAAACAAAAAACATATATATGTGTATGTATATACCAGAAACTTAAAAACGCTAAAGTCATTTCTGGTGCAGCTGTCATCCTCATGACAACTAACCACTTCACTGGGTTCATCAAGGGAGCAAATGATGATTTCGAGGTTATTCTAAAAACTGACCTGAGCAAAGAGTGCTGAGCTGCACTTCTGAGCTGCACTTAGCTCAGCAAAATGAATGGAGTGCACACATGAACTTACATAGATAGCGATTTTTCTTATGTTGCAACTACAAGAACTGTAAGGTGAATACCAGTAACAAGATAAGCAAAATCTATAGACAGCAAAGTTTTCTAAAATCATGGATACTCATTGCTCTTTAGACCAAGTATCACTTCTGCTGAAAATTATCTAGTAGAAAATTTACCTTCTAAACACATCCAGTGTAAAATTTTAAAATTGTTCTCAACAGTTCAATTGTTTTAAAGTATTTTAGAAACTTTTGAATTTTCTTTGGTGTTTTGGAAGAAGCTTTGCATCTTTTTGGAGGCAGTGTGAGAAAGAACAGTAAGCAAAAGCATTTTTCTCTCTTTAACAGATAACTTCTGCCTTCTACAGCTCTTTCATTCTTCAGGGTATAAGGACACTCATGGATATGAGTCGAATGACTGCCCATGAAAAAATAACATTATTTTATTTAAATAAATATTGCATGCATGCATACACACATGATTTTTAGTTGTATCTGTATGTGAGAAGAAATCATATGGAAGACTGGAATCAATTTTCTGCCTATGTGCTTCTAGGTTCTCCTTATCTGTTCTAGAGTAGCATTAAATGAAAATCATCACTATATGAAGACTCAGCAGTGGTATGTATTCAATGTGATGCTTGCCTCCATCCAATTCATTGTAAATAGATGACTATATCAAAGTGTTTGCTGAGTTAGGAAGCACTCAATGCTTGAATAGGTACAGACATTAGACATCTTATTTCTAGAGGTAAGCTTTCTTATTAGCCAGTTTTGAGGCATCTTGGTTGTCTGGAAATTTATAAAATTGCTAATTTTGCTGATTTTTCCTGTGGATAAACAGAGAGCTTCAGTCTTCAGGTGTTGTCAATCTGATATCATTCATAAGCACTAAAGATAAATTTTTACTTACCTTTGATAATTTAGTTTCTATGACTGTTTCCATATTATTCCAGACAATAGGGCTATGCTTTCCACAAGAAGAAGAGTATATACAGAGACCCAATCAGATTTTGTCATCCCTAAGGCAGGGGATTGATGACCAAGATATCAGAAGGAGAGTCTTTCAACAGCAGTAGTATCTGAACGATGTATAAGGAAACAACTGGAACAAATAATTTTTAGGAAAAAAATGTGAGGTACTAATAAACATCACCATCTGACCTCTCACAATAGTGTAATAAGAAATATGTTCATAAATTAAGGAGTTTCTAAAAGAGTGGGATGTCCAGAATAATGTGGAAGGAATCGAAGAATCACACACAACAGATCAGATCGGTCAATACTTCACTACTTTTAATTCCTTTCCACATTACTCCAGACAATAGAGATGTTTAAAGCAGGTGTACAGAGAAGAGGAATAGATTTAAAAAAAAAAAAAAAAAAAAAAGGCAATTCAGCTTCAGCACAGAAGATTGTCTGAAGAAAATGTATTTTAAAAGATGCATCAGCAGACGAACAAAGCAAAGATCACATGTTAACCAGGCAAATTATAATAATTGATTCAATGGCCTTTTCAGCCATAAATCTATGATGGAGGAAGTAAACCTAAATTGACTTTTAAACACATTAGCCTCCTGTAAGCACTCTCAAATCGACTCAGATGTGAAGCAGAATTTCTGAGAGACAGTAAACCACAGTTGTATCTTTTAAATAAAACAAAGTCTATCAGAGGCAAAGCTTTGAAGAGACTCACATTTTTTATTTTTCAGGAAAAATTACATAGTGAAATAGTGTTCCTGCCTTGCAGAGGAAAGAAACGCTACTGTTTAAGTGAAAGAAGAATACTAGTGTAGGACCTCAGCTTACATTTACCTCTCCTTGGAAAACAAAAGAAAGATTTGCTGTATCATTCAGACACTGATGATGAAAAGGAAAAAAAGTCTATGCAGTGTAAAAAAACATTTCAAAAATATGATTTTTAAATTGGAGTTTATAAAACCACCAAGAAGATCCAGTTTGGTGAAACACTGGAACAGGTTGCCCAGAGAGGTGGTAGATGCCCCATCCCTGGAAACATTCAAGGTCAGGTTGGACAGGGCTTTGGGCAACCTGATCTAGTTGAAGATGTCCCTGCTCATTGCAGGGGGGTTGGACTAGATGACCTTTAAAGGTCCCTTCCAACCCAAAGCATTCTATGATTCTATGATCATTTTTACATTGATGGGAACAAAAGAAAAATAAGGAACTTAAAAAATCCACACACCCCCACCCCTGCCACCCCCCCCGCAACTCCGTAGTCTTATTTGCAGGGAAATTTATGGTAATGCTTTCCTTTACTATTTTTGTCGTAAGTCAAAAAGGCTAGCTGATGAAGGACGAAGAACACTTGATATTTATGTGCTGTACTTCTATTAAGAACATACAAGATGTTTTCCAGTAAGATGATGACGGTTGTGTTAGGATACCTGAAGATTACTATAGGATTCTGAAGCAACTTAGGGGAGCTAACTAATAATACATAAAAATCAATACTGGACTGGATTAGTGTCATAGTACCTGTGACATTTTGCTGCTAAAGGTAAAAAGTGAAAAGCAGTTAACTATCCATAGATAAGACTTGACAGTTAGTATAGAACCTCTTACCATTTAGGTCTATACAGTTACCTTATTTTGCACTAGTTGAAACCAGGAGAAAATAAGTAGATTAAGTGGAGGACTTGTGGACTCAATGGCTTTTGTTCATTCAGACTTTTATACCATATACTAGCTAAAAATCCCAAGATTTAGCATCCAAGATACATGATATCTAATAATAAATCTGATGTCACATTTATTTAGGAAAATATTTTAACAATTCATGCCACATTCTGAAAGAAAAATTGTCCAAGGAAGAAGACAGAGATCATAATGTGAGATTGCTGTATTAAATCACTGACTTCCCAGAGGTTCCACTACTCTAGCTGCATCATAACCATGCAACATGGACTGTTTCCTGTCTACATCCTGTTCTGTAAGAATTCACTTATAATTATGATGATCTGTAACTACGGTGTATACTGCCAGAATTCCATCTTAAAGTACCTACTTCAATGCTTCAAATGAATACACTTAGCAAAATTTTCCACTTCTGATCGTAAGAACTGCAAGAAGAGACCTTCAGAGATTGGTAGCTCATGAAAACAATTTCCTGTAACTCAGAAGATGACACATGCTTCTTACTCATTGCATTGCAGCTTATGGGCAAACATAGTGGAACAAAAAGTATTTCCTTACATTTCCCTTTCTGGTCTTATGAAAAATGAGTTATGGCTATGTCCTTTGTTTTGGTACTTATTTAATAATAATTAAACTCCCTTAAAAATAATAATTAAACTCCCTTAAAAAAACTCCACTGGGTTGTTAGCTGATAAAATAGTCATGTTCCTAAAATCTATTCCATGACATTTTCATCAATGACATCTAGTATGATGTCATAGCTTGTTCTCACGAGCTCCCTTACATTTCTGTTAAATAACCCTCTCTGCTCCAAAGAACACTGTAGTTATAATTCTTCTAAACAACACAAGTCTGTCTTTGGACTTACGTCAAAAGATTGGGACTGGTCTACTTTAAATACCTGGGACTTAGTTTAACTTTATCACAAAAATCACCTTTCCCCCTCAAAACAATTCACTCACACTGGAAAAGAGATGTCTTTTGTTAAGTTAAAAAAAATTTGTAGTCTGAAACAAAGCAAAAGCTGTACCCTAGAAGGCAGGCTTTGAAGACATTGAGGGAGAAAATTCCCTTCTATTTGTGTTCTCCTGGGCTACACACAATGTAGTCTTGTCAGGCACAGGTGTGTCAATGTAAAAAGGTAAGCAAAATGGCACAAATGCAAATGCATGAAAGTAAGAAAAAAAATTTTAGAACATTGGCAACCCCTCAATATTTTAGATACAGCAACTGCTATTTTAGAAGAAAAATACTACTGGAAAAGAGAGTGATCGTCATAGATATTGAAGAGCTTTTGCATAATGGTTGGGTTTTTACGCAAGATTAAGGGAAGAGTCCTATCAGTTGAACTTGACTACAGTTATATTACTTTCAGTGTTGATGTGCTTTTTCTAAAGGAAAGCTGTCCTTTTCCGATTTAAAAGATAAACTACTCCAAGCAACATAAAATAAAGAGAAAAGATTTCCGTTCTTGAATACCAGGGTCATCTACATAGGGACTTACACTAGTAATGAGTATATTCTGGTAGGGTATTGTGGTAATACACATTACCTAGATACAGAAAGGTTAATAAGTATTACACTTTACAGAAAGTATAAGGCAGTGTGTTTTCAGTATTGTAAAAATTTTAAGATGTACTGAGCACTGAAATGGATTAGAAGCACAGGGGGTTTTAGGGCCAGTAAGAGAACCGTAATGCCATAATAGCTCTTATTTAATAGAGAATACAGGAATTGCCATGCTGAAAGGGAAATAATTGACTATGTTAAGCTAAATCAAGGTTTTTCACTAAAAATTAGAAAAAGAATGTGAAAGTGAACAGGTTGGTTATTATAATGCTCAAACTTCTCTAATAAGGAGAGTTTCTATTTCTCAATTGTCTCCTAAATGAAATAAGTAGTGCCTGTAATTTATTATTATTATTACAAGACAAAACTTATCCATAGGGCATATGATTAACTTACTTAAACAAACATGTAGCTAAACAATTTTTTACAAGAAATTTATAGCCCTGTTCAAATAGACAGTATTGTTAGCTTTCATATAACACATACGGGGTGATACCGTAAAGTTGAAGAAATAAAATCTTGCAAGTGCTATGTAGGGGACTATTTAGTAATATGCCTTCAGGCAGGACTCTGGAAGGGAAAAGAATTGCCAGATAACAGATGTAGTTTGTGGTATAAAGACTGGAATGGAAGATGAGAAGAAAGAGATAAGGAGTCTGTTAAAGAGAAACAAGCAGTAGAACTGAGACCTTCCGTGGTATATAAATGAAATGGAATTACTCTGGGTATCCCTGAAAGCGAGAGGAATTTGAAGCTAAAGAAAAGGCCACAAATTGGAAATGTCAGTTGAGAGAGAGGGAAAAAAAAAAATATGAAGGCAGACTGATACGGCAGAATTTGAGATGGATGAGGCAAAAAATACAGATACAGAGAAATATTATACTGATGAGGCTTAAGAAAGAAGCTTACATAAGTACTGCAAACAGAACCAGAAAGGAATGAAAACATTTTTACACAGAAAAGGGAAGACCAGACCAGTACTGGTAACCGCATGGAGGTTGAACACATGAACGATGAGTGGGATCACAGAACAGTGAATGGCAACAGGAAAGAAAGGACATGACAAATCTGAGGAAAAAATGCAGGATTTTTTTTCCAAGTTGAACGTGAGGTTTCTTGCGAGACAGCTAGAAGTCTGAAAGAAAGCACACTGTATCTGACTACCTCCAGAAGAGTAGCTGAAACAGAAGAAATGGATAAAGTTGCTCAGTGAGAATATAAAGAAGAAAAATGAGAGAATCATAAACAAAAGTGTAGGAACTATCACTAAAAAAAGCAGTGCCTGAGGTACAAAAAATTTGGGAAACACAGGAAAAGTAAAGAAAGGAGTGACCTTTTTATTAAGGAAACAACAGCAGCTTAACTGAATGGATATTTTCTTTGAAAAGATGTATCTAGGTCTCTAGGTAATAAGATACCTGGATATTTCCAGGGTATTAGTGATATCTGGAAGAGAATGGAAGCTGTTGATATGCTTATATTGGATTTAGTTTTTATTTTAAAGACGATTAAAAGCCAAATTGATGCAGACCTTTAAGTAATTCGATTAGGAAATCTGAGTTTTTGAGGAAGCATGGTACTGAGAGGAAGTTACTTGTTTTGAAGAAAAAAAATTAAAACTAACAGAATATTTTGTGGTCTCCTACTCTGGCAACGAAAGCATCAGAAAATTGATTGGGTCTTCATCTGTGCAGGCTGATTAAAGCATAACCCTATTGTCTGGAACAATATAGAAGGCAGCTAGAGGGAATAAAATCCACAGAAAACAAAACACACTTAGTCAAAAAATATACATACGTATCAAGATATTGATGTCTTATGCCATACTTACAATGAAATATTAAAACATGGAAAAGAGTCACATGTGAAAACTAGTAAGATTTTGCTATTAAACAGCATAGCATTCTGACAGAAATTGCCTAAGAAACATAGGGGAGTATTGAGGATGCTGCAGTAAGTCCTTACTCAACTGCTTTGACACAAATGTCAATCTTGATAGCATTTTTATTTGATTTGCTTTATCCAGCATGGAAGAATTATGCCAAAGATTGTATTAAAATCGAAAATTCTTTGCTTTTTCTCAATTTTATTTTGATCAAACCAAGCTCCTGTTGAGTAACATTTAGAGGGATTTAATACTCCGTATATGTACGCACAACAATGTTACATTCTACTAGTAATTTAGATTAACTGTGTGCATTTATAACGTTAACAAAGTCTTTAGTGAAGGATTATTTTTGAGCTCTTGTTTTGTAGGCCAGGCTGTGTCAGAAGAACAGAACTCTGCAGTACAACATGCATAATATTATATGACTTAGAAGGAAAATTTCTTACCTCCAGCAACTAGCCCAGACTCTCCTAACTGAATTGCTACCCCGAAGCCACCAAGCTTTACTGGGGCTGAATTCTCTTTTGAGGCAAGCAGTACACAGTGTGGCTGAAAAGACAAAAACCCAGACAAATTATTATATTATTTGAGAAATACAATTTGCATTTTAGAACTTATTTTCATAAATTTACAAAGAGAAGCTAGAATATTTGGGTTTTTTTGAAAGAATTTCTTAATTTCAATTTTTTTTTTCTGGCACRGATTCCTCCTTCTTAATTGGCTTCCCTTTCAAACATCCCAGGAACAGCAAAATCCTTTCAGGACTTAACAGAACTCGCAAGGAGCACAAAGTGAAATAATAATAAAATGGAGATAAAAATTAACACCTATAATTTCTTACCTGGTATTATATTTTCTTTTACCTTTCACCCTTAAGCTTTACAATGTTTCAGTTCTCCAGCAGAAACATCCTGCCTATGATACACTTTGTGGGATCTTATCCTTCACACACACACAACATAAAACACTATTTTGAGCCTTAATCACAGAATTCACTGATCACTTTCCAACTGCAGAAAAGAAACGGAACATCCCTGTGATGTTTCTAATAAATACTCCAGTGAGGGGGGAAATTGTTTAGGTTTCTAAACTGGATTCCAGGCAGTCTTTCCATTAATAAGAGTGAGGTGTAATGCATAAAAATGGAATAGTATTATACAGCAATTTGGATGGATACTGACTGGTGTAGGAGGAAGCA
Source organism: Oceanodroma leucorhoa (assembly GCA_030449065.1). Taxonomy (NCBI): domain Eukaryota; kingdom Metazoa; phylum Chordata; class Aves; order Procellariiformes; genus Oceanodroma; species Oceanodroma leucorhoa. The sequence goes on along the minus strand of JASVER010000046.1, from coordinate 2,860,098 downwards.
ACATACAGACAAAATCTATCAGAACAAAATTTAGTATTTAATACACATAGCCAAACTACTGCATTTAATATAGAGTGACTTCCTGCATTTACTCAAAGCCTCCCTTTGCAGCCAACCACATTATTTAACAGGAAGAATGTCAAATTTGTATACTGCTTCTTGAGAATACATTACTGCTTAAATTACAAAACTAGGAACTCAAAATAGTGCAAAGGAGCTACAACAAGCGCAATCTGACTACCTGTAAAGTCATCATCTGTAACCACCATGTTTTCTTTTAAGAAGTTTCAAGTGTATGAGAACAAGCACCTTCAAGTAAGAATGCATAGCCTGTTTACAATCCGCAGAATCCCATAAAAGCTTGATTCCTAAACAGACGACACATTAAGAAAGTTAACATGGAAATTCTCATTTTAAATGCTAAGGAGAATACTAAGTCAAGACAAAGTTCTTGAGATGATCATTAAATTTAAGCTACCTTCTCTGTCAAGACTTCTAGAATCCATTTATAAATTTGCAATTTATAAATGTAATTTTCAATCCCTTACATTCTATTTAAAATAGTATTACCAGGTGGTATTATCTCTGAATATTGTATTTCACTTCTGCCTTATTGAAATTGTTAAGCTGCGCACTTTGGGCACTTTCACATTCTCTCATTGTTGTCATTTTGAGCGAAAAAGATCAACCTCAAATTTCTAACCCCAGGCAAGGAAGAAGGTAGATGGGAGAACTATACCAACATAAGCAAAATGTACCATTTCGCTATGGTGTTGATTTCTCTTCACCCTACATTTGAAACGGTGATGCTATTTTCACAACAGTATTAAAAAGAACACAGGCTGTATCAACATAATTGTCATCCAAAAAGGAAGCAACTCACACTGCTTACCAGAAACAAAGTTTCTGAGAAAAAAATCCAAATCTCCAATTCAAAGTGAAACTCAGAGAAAACTCTATTATAGAACCTCTCCCAGCAAAGCCCAAATTAACAGGAAAATTGATCTTTTCAATAGACTGAGTTTTGCTAGTTAAAAATATCTTTAAAAAAACAGTTGCAACACTAGTTAAACTTCCCCTTGTTGGTAATTGTACTGTGTCAGCTGATTCTCATCACTTTCATAGAGAAGCTGGTCCTTTAGCTTTCTAATAAGAGGACTTGTATGTTACTCCTCCCTGTCTTCACCAGCAGTTTTGAAAATCAGCAGAAGTTCTCAATATATAAATGGTAAGTGGCTTCTTTTATATTTAAGCTATAGTAAACCAAATTTCTATTAAAATGTCTCTTAACTGCAAAGGTACTATTGACCTTCAAACCCTTTCTTAAATATACCTATGTTTAAGCAATGCCTGCCTGCTTGCTTACAGATGACAAAACTTATGATAGCTAAAAGTTATGTTTCTAGTATATCTGCAGTGTAATTAATTTTTCTCTGTCTCATCCACCTAAAATTTGTCACTACTTATGCAAGTCATGATGTCAAGCATTTTTATAGAAAAACATAAAAAAATTATAGTAGTAGATAGGTTTCAAGATGTATTTGAAAGCATCATGTTTTTTTAAACAAACTTTCAAAATTACTTCTTGCCCTGACAATATGAAATGCCAAATATGAAAACAGAAATACTTTAAAAACTGCTAACACATAGTACAAATTAAATGCAACTGTAAGATCAGCCAACATAGGATGTTAAAATATTTTAGACTGTCCTCTCAGTAACTCGGATTCTGTATGTTCATTAGGTCTAAGAATTTTACCTAAAATGCTGCTATTTTCACTGCTGTAGCTATATCACACTTTTAAATATAAATTTGTATTTTTAAGACCTAGCATGCAAATTTTGTTGTTATTTTTTTCCTGTTACCGTTGTTAGACAACTAAGTTCAGAGTACCAAAACCAATTCTGAAGTTTTTGTGAGATTAGGGGAAAAACCCTTGCCCCTTTAAAAAAAAATTTAAATAAACTTATTTATGGAATCTTTTATCTCTATGACATACAAATCGAGGAAAAAAGTTGTATCATTACTAATCAGTCTTAACCATCTCTCTAAACAGCTCATTGTGATTCTACTCTCCTAACCACACACTTTTTTCATTTTCCTTCTTTGGTCAAAGCTGACTTATCTTCCACATTGCACCTTCCTGGTCAAAAATAAGCTTAGTGAAATTAAAAACTTTGAAATGAAAACAATGAAAATAAGGAAGATGTGAAAACAATCTATTACTGCATTAATGTGGTTTCCAGCTAATATTAGTTTCTTTCCATAATATTGATTTTTGAACAGTCAAGAAAAGGAAAAAATACTTAAATTTACATGAAGATATAAATTATTAAAACCAAGCTACTGTAATAGTACTGACTCATGGTGTTACTTATAATAGATTACATGTCAACTAATGTTTATTTGGCTAATTGCTTTTCTAACTGAAAACCAGTGACTTGCATGCAAGAGATCCTGGATACTTATTTAAAATTAATACTGATGAGTTTAGAATTGCTTTGATATATTTCCACGTACTTTTTATCAACACTGAGAATACTTCACTTGGCTATGCTTACCCTTTTTTGCATCCTAATTAAAAAGTTTACTGTGTCAGAAAGACTAATCCTAACATCAGGACTTAAAAAAATTATTTGTACTTATAGATAAAACAAAAAATTTAAATTTCTAAAATTTGCAGCAAAACATAAGAGTTGATTTTTAAAACAGTACAAGGCAGTAATAAAGATGTAATTACAAAAATAGTTATCTGTGCGAGTGCTGTGTACCATCTGTTCTTGCCTACTTCATGTGAAGAAAAATAGGAAACCAATTATTCTAGACTTACATTGTATCATGATATCCAGCTGAAAGTCCTCCTTCTACTCAGCTATAGAGATACTTCGGTGCATTTACTTTTTCAGTTATTGCCTTTTATGTTTATATCACATAAGACCGTGTGCAATAAAGCAAGCAAACATGTGAAAATCGTCCCATGGTGATCTAATTCTTAAAATTTCTCTTTGCATCCCTACAGAACAGCTAAAAAAATCCCCACAAATGATGGCTGCAGCTTCAGCTGATTTACTGACCATTCTGCCATACAAGGAAGTCTTCCAGAGTAACCAAACTAACCTAGCCATAAATGCCTCAGAAATTCAAAACAATGCCAGTTGTCCCTTAGATGACAACTCACTGTCACTTGCTTTGATAGTTTTTTACTCTATGATTTTTGTCGTTGGATTGGTTGGAAATATTATAGCCCTGTTTGCGTTCCTGTGCATTCATCAGAAAAGGAATTCTATCCAAGTTTACTTGCTAAATGTAGCCATTGCAGACCTTCTGCTGATCTTCTGTCTTCCCTTCCGAATACTCTATCATGTTACCGAAAACACCTGGATGTTTGGACTGATTTTATGCAAGATTGTAGGAACTCTATTTTATATGAACATGTATATTAGCATAGTACTGTTGGGACTAATTAGTCTAGATCGTTATGTAAAAATAAATAAGTCTGTGAAGCATCCTAAAATATTAACTACTACACGAAGTATACATATTTGTTGCATGGTGTGGGCGCTTGCACTAACAGGATTTATAACAGTAGTTGCACCATCTTTCTTTAAGAGCGAGGACAGCAATTCTACTATGTGCTTTCATTACCGAAATAAACAGAATGCAAAGACAGAAGTAATTTTAAATTATATTATTGTAATAATTTTTTGGATAGTTTTTTTGCTTTTGATACTTTCATATGTTAAAATTGCCAAGAACCTTCTGAAAATTTCGAAGAAAAGAGCAAATTTTCCCAACGCAGGAAAATACACCCAGACAGCAAGGAATTCCTTCATTGTACTCATTATTTTCACCATCTGTTTTGTTCCTTACCATGTATTCCGGTTTGTCTACATTACCTCACAGTTACAAAATCCGTCTTGTTATTGGAAGGAAATAATTCACAAATGCAATGAGGTGATGCTCATATTTTCATCTATTAACAGCTGCTTAGACCCAGTTATGTATTTCCTAATGTCCAGAAGTGTCCGTAAGACTGTATTCCAACTTATTTGCAGAAGACTTCATGGAGATTCAGGCGTAACTATGGAAAGCACTTCAGAAATAAAGCTTGGACAATATACACAAGAGCGATTATCTACTACCACTCCCCACTCAAGTTCTTTAAAGAAGAAGTCTCTGATTTGATTGTTTAAATGAATGGATACTAGTTTCTCTCTGTCACTCCAGGACATCAATTTAAGATGTACCAAAGGCAATACTGTGCAGCTACTAATCCTGCCTTTTTCTTCCTTTCAAAAAATGAGAGGTCTTACTTCTGTTTGTGAAAATGAGAAGTTACTTTTCAGAAGCATTTTGCTCTTGTTTATCCAAGAAAACAAAATAGGAAGTTCTCAGACATCTTCTGTTGGACTAAACTAGAACACTAACTGTTTAAGGAGATTTCCATGTAGTGGTTTGAACCTGTATAAGGAATCTTGTATATAGACATTAATATTACCAACTTGTGTATGTAAATAATAGATGAATTTTGCAAAAAGTAAATAGTGTCCTATTCAAAAGAGCTATATAAACAATTATAGATTTTATGTACTTCTCTGTTTTAATAGGTTTCAAAGAGGTCAGCATTTTAACTACCTTTATAGAAGTATTTTTTCCAAGAAAATATTTGAAAATTTAGCAGCATATGTGGCTTTAAAATAAGGTGAAGAATACGACTGCCATTAATTCAGTTATAATTACACAAGATACTCTTAGTTTTATTAAACAGCAAAATTAAAATATTCAAACCTCCTGGGCCCCTTATTATATTTTCAAGATTTTAAAGAATGTCAAGGTCAAACACCTGAGGAAAAGTAAGCAATGCTTTTGGAAAGTTAGAAATTAAAAAAGGAGAGATGACATACGGGTACTTTCAGTTACCTAAGATTTCCTTCAAATTCTGACAAATTTGGTGAATGCAGCTACACAAAGTACTTCAACAAGGAAAATAAACTCATAGGACTGAGCATAAAGAGCAGAATAGAAGAATTAGCTCTCGTGAACACCTGACGCATCAGCTCTGATCTTTGCTCAGACTCAGTCACTGGTCTACTTACAGATTTCCGAAGCCACGTGTTTCAGCTGCACGCTTCCTCCCTGGCACAGACCTTCTGTTTTCACATGATTATTTTAATCATGTGTGTTGGTTTTGGCTGGGGTAGAGTTAATTTTCTTCATAGTAGCTAGTATGGGGCTATGTTTGGGATTTGTGCTGAAAACAGTGTTGATAACACAGGGATGTTTCAGTTATTGCTGAGCAGTGCTTACACAGAGTCAAGGCCTTTTCTGCTTCTCACATCGCCCACCAGCGAGTGGGCTGGGGGGGCACAAGAAGCTGGGAGGGGACACAGCTGGGACAGCTGACCCCAACTCACCAAAGGGGTATCCCATACCGTATGGTGTCATGCTCAGCATATAAAGCTGGGGGAAGAAGGAGGAAAAGGGGATGTTTGCAGTGATGGTGTTTGTCTTCCCAAGTCACCGTTACGCGTGATGGAGCCCTGCTTTCCTGGGGATGGCTGATACCTGCCTGCCGATGGGAAGCAGTGAATTAATTCCTTGTCTTGCTTTCCTTGCGTGCGCGGCTTTTGCTTTACCTATTAAACTGTCTTTATCTCAACCCAAGAGTTTTCTCACTTTTACTCTTCTGATTCTCTCCCCCATCCCACTGTGGGGGGAGTGAGCAAGTGGCTGTGTGGGGCTTAGTTGCCAGCTGGGTTAAACCATGACATCTTGATAATTTCTGATGCTACGTAAATAGCAATGTAACAGTAATGTCCCATAGATACAACTATATTCTCAGATTAAAACCAAACAGGTTTATGTACTTATGCACAAACAAAAATTTCAAACTGTAACATTGTTTAAAAAAAAAGGGGCTGGAGGTGGGGGTTGTTAGACCCAAAGATGAATAGAGAGGCAGTTATACCAAGAACAACTTAAATGTTTGGCATGACAGGCCAGAAAGGTGAACAAATTAGACACTAGATGTTAAGCTTCATAAAATAAAGATTTATTATCCTTATGAACACATACAAGCAATATTGCTCAAGTAAGCTGGTGTAAAGAAGTTGGTTTTAATACAACTACCAACTTTAATACTAACTACCAAGCTAGTATTAAAACTACCAAGTTTTAATACTAACTTCTCTGATGAATCATGTGACTTTTTATACCAAATCTGTGTCAAAACTTGTGGATTTTTACTAATTTGGTACAATATTCTGGTTTTACAGAAGCTACTCATAAAACTCTTATTGAACAAAGTAAACACAACACTTCACCTCTGCTAGATATAAACTTGGTTTAATTTTTATGTGATTATACTTCCTTCAATTTTGGTGAAACTGGGTATAAACATGTTAAACCAATTACAATGACTAGCCAGTGTAATTTTTTTTTTWWAAAAAAAAAMCAAAAAAGGGTGGGGTTGCTGAATCTTCAAGAGAGAGATTCCTACAAACATGTAATTTTCACAAAAGTACGATGGTAACTTTATTTTTTCTTAAACATTTCAGCATACAATTAAGACATTTGTACAATAATTTCTGATTGAGTCTCACAATAATTGCGTTATATTTTTTATCTATCATCTTGTCATCCTATTATATGTTATTGGCTCTGTATTTGTACAGCGCAAAGAGTAACATATTCCTTGTCCTCTGCAATTCTCCTATGCTATATAGTAGTTCTACATAGTTACATCAACTCTGGTAAATCTAGTGGAGTTTATAAACCATCACTTCACAAGATATATCCATTATCTCATGATTCTTTCTTTGCCTATATTTCTTCTACTATGAGTAGTTGATTGATGACACTGATCACCAGTTGGGGGGGTGGGATGGGGAACACAGGACAGGATGGACACGAATGACACGGTGAGGCTTGATCAAAACTTGAATTCTAAAATTATTTTTAAGAAAGTGTTCCATTTAAACCAGAATTTTCATTTACAAGGATTGCAATTCATGGACACTGCACAACTGCAAAAACAGACTCAGATCTCTTCAGAGGATCGAGTAATAGTACAGGGCTTCAGTGGTACAAATGAAGTTGACTTTTAAAGCCAAAGACAAATAGAAATGTGTTCCGCAGGACAAAAACCAGACCACCTTAGTATTCTGGGCATGCTTTTGTAAATTATGTAACATTTACTTGGTTACTATAATACTATTCTATAAGCAACTAAATACATAAAAGGACAACAGGAAAACAGTCTTGCAGTACAAGCTAAGATTGTGGTCCATCGTGTGAATAGTATTCCGCAGGCTTTTTTGTTTTTTAATGATTTTAACAGTGAAATCTAGTCAGTATTTTCTTCAAGGGGAAAGCCTTAAACACCCATACCTATTCGCATTGATCAGATGTGTTCTACATGACAGCCACTCTTCACAGATTGTAGAGAAGGAGCACCAAGGAAGCCATGCACAGTATCAGCAGACAAAGTTTCAGAAAAAAGCATTTTGGAAGAAATACCGAAGAGTAACACTTTCCCAGGACTACCTGCTACACATTAAAAATGTTTCAAAAGCATTTAAATACAGGATAATCTATCGCTTAAACCAGCCTCTGTACACAAGCAGCAAATACGATCCAAATCTTTTAAAGAGATTTCAGGAGCTACAGTCTAATGTTCTTATTAGGGAAATCCATAGCACCTATAAAGACAAATGAAATTAGGCAAGCTTGGGTGTATAAGGTACCCTAGGGAAAAGTGGATAGATTTGTTTGAGGGAAGCCATGTACCAGAAAATCAGTAACAGAGGAGCTCTCTGGAATTGCTGAGAAGCACTGGGATAAAGGTGATATGCTGTACTTGGACTTCAGCAAGGTCACTTACTAAAAGCTCTAAGAAACCCTACAATGGTAGATGTTAATTCTTGTTTCAGAACTGGTTAAAAATCGGAAAGAAAGATTAAAAATACATAGTCTTTTTTCTTCATGATATTCCCCAAGAATCTGCAAATAGATATATTTACGAACATGTTTAACACTACAATCTRGAATGAGTTAGAGTAAGGACATGACAAAGTTTTCAAACAACACCCAATTATTCAGGGTAGTCAAACCTAAAAGAAGTTCAAGATACAACTTTCTCAACAGCAATAAAAGAGCAAACAGACTGTTAAAATTAGGAGGAAAAAACCTGAGAAGTCATCATTGTGCTATTGTATAATTTATATGATACAGATTCTACACAGACTACATTAAATAAATCAACTCTTCAGCTCAGAAATTAAAATCTGAAAGGGAGCACAACAAGTCTATAACAGCAGGTATCGCACGGAAGAGGGGAACAGGTATGACTATATGATCTTTGTCAGAGTGTGACATTAAGGGAGTAGCAGTTAGAACAAAAAAAAACAACCCCAAAAAGCAACCAGACAAGTGAAAATACTTATGAATTTCCACAGCCATATAAATCAGTGCTTCAAGATGTAAAAGGCCAGATATATCAACTGGCTCAGAAAGGGATCTGAAACCAGACAACACTGTCATGTAGGAAACAATTACTACTGACCAAAAAAACCCAAAAGCAGCTATCTTTACTATTTTTAAAAAATATTTAATCCTTACATACTTTTTTCTCCAACCAGTTTTCCCAAATTTGACGGTAAAATGCCAGGTCCTGCAAACCAGTATTACTGAAGAGCAAACAATTCTGAAGCATCTTGGGAGGTCTGCTGAAAGTTACACTGTGACATGTCAAATGACCGTGTAATTAGTCACTTCAATAGTGTCTCTTACTTCTCATCTTACCAGTGCTTCCTAAGTACTATCAGGGCCAACTATAGCAATTAGTTGAGTCTTCAGCTGAATTTCAACATGAAAATCATTCTACTAATTCTTCTTTCTGGAGGTAGAGGCTAACTCAACGCACATCTCCACGTAATCTGCACAAACCTCATTTTCCTTCTTTATTCAAATCTATACACATCCTCAAATTTCAGTTGGTGTACCAAAATGTCACCTCTTTTTTACTATGTAAAAACGAACACATATTCTTGATTAGAATAAATACTAGCTACAAAATGCATATAAAGTATACATGCTGGCTAGTCACTTTTATACCTTTTAGGCTTGACAAATACATTGATAGCTATGTTGTCATACATATATTCCTTAAAATGAATGGAAAACATAAGCCAACAAACAAAACTGTTTGCCAGATASAAGTTTATAACTTGAACCATAAAAACATCAAAGTGTACCTAGTTTGAGTAAACAGTTGTACTGGTTGGGGCTGGGATAGAGTTAATTTTCTTCATAGTAGCTAGTATGGGGCTATGTTTGGGATTTGTGCTGAAAACAGTGTTGATAACACAGAGATGTTTTCGTTACTGCTGAGCAGTGCTTACACAGAGTCAAGGCCTTTTCTGCTTCTCACACCACCCCACCAGCGAGTGGGCTGGGGGTGCACAAGAAGCTGGGAGGGGACACAGCCGGGACAGCTGACCCCAACTGACCAAAGGGATATCCCATACCGTATGGCATCATGCTCAGCAATAAAAGCCAGGGAGGAAATCTACCAGGGCTGCCATTTCTCAGGAACTGGCTGGGCATCAGTCAGCTGGTGGTGAGCAATTGGGGTCTTTTGCATCACTTGTTTTTCTTGGTTTTGTTTTTCTTTTTTTTCCTTTTTTTTTTTTTTCCCCTTCTCTTTAAAATTATTAAATCTCAAACCATGAGTTTTCTCACTTTTACGCTAATTCTCCCTCCAGCCCACTGGAGGGGGAGTAAGCGAGCAGCTGTGTGGGGCTTAGCTGCCTACTGAGATTAAACCACAACAACGCTTTTTGGCACCCAACATGGGGCTCAAAGGGTTCAAGATAACGACAGATTTGACCAGAGCGTGTTAGAGGGAACAGGAGAGAACATCAGAATCAGCAGTCTGTTCTGCAGCAGAGCAGCCACAAGAAAAGGAGGGAGAAGAGACAGAAATCATAAACAAGTTTTCGCACTTTTACCCTTCCGATTCTCTTCCCCATCCCACCGAGGGGGAGTGAGCGAGCAGCTGTGTGGGGCTTACCTGCCTACCAGGGTTAAACCACAACATCAACTTTCATTTTCACACTGGAATTAACACTAAGTACGATTTTAACCTGCAAATCGGTATTTTTCATGAGGGCAAACAAGTTTCAATTGTTTTGACAACACAACATAGAAAAATTTAATTGAACAACTCCCCTCACAACATCAGTCAATGAAACCATAAAAAAGGAGTGCAATTTCACATTACTCCTAGAACTGGAAAATTCACATATGGACACTTTAGCTTAATGCTCTCTCTGAAGGCACATACAGAATCAGGGTGGAGAGGAGGGAGTTGTGTTGCACAGTACAAATAAAGTGTATGGAGAAAAAGAACCCATTAATAATGTTCCACCGATGCAAAATATATTTTCAACGTATTCTCTGTAGCACTGGGAACTTTCTGCCAGCCTTTTTTCCATCTCTTACACAAAATCCCAACTAGTGAGGGCTCTGTGGAATCCAAGAGAATGGAGAAGGTGCTACAAAGCTGTCGCCACTCACTGCTTGTAGAGTGAATAGGTACGAAAAATCCTTGCACAGAAGTTGTTCACACACATCATGAGAGTGAGAATAACTGGGGGGGAAGGGACGAAGCTGGAAAAAGCCTTAACATTCAAACTGCACAGTTAAGAGTGGGAAGTGTAGAAATAGCAGAGAAATGGCTAACTGTGTATCATAGTACTGCAAAATGAGAAATACAATGAGGAGGAAAAAACGCTAGGGTTTACTCATAAGCCTATGTTTTAACAAGCTGAATCAATTATTTAAAATATACCACGATAATATGTTCTGGTATATGCTACTTTGAAAAGTTATCTTGCTTTTGTCTGTAAATGGTAAGTCCTGGTTCCTTTAAGTTTGCATACAGAGAGGGGTAGTTCACCTTTGCACTCATTACAAAGCAAGGCCAGCTTCTTCATAGAACTCTCAGACCACAGATATCAATGACTGTGCTTTAAAAACAAAAATATACTTGCTATTCCTTCCACAAAAATTCTCACTAGGTAGAGACGTTAACATAAGCATGGTCAACAACAAATTAAAAGTCTGATGAAAAGACACGATCATTTTTGTCAGGGGGTATAGAAATGTTCTTTATCAGCAAGGAATTAATTTCACAGCCAGAACTCCCCAGCTTGCAGCCAACAGAATCTACCTTTTATGTATCAGTTTTGCTTTTACTGCCACGGTTTAGGTTTTTAATTTTGCTTTATTACTTCTATGTTTTCACAGAAGCTTAAGAAGAACCTGGAAAAGCCAAAAAGCCATTATACACAAACATATTTAACTTAAAAACCCGCAAATTACAGTATGGTGCATACAAACACAGAGAAAGCTTCCTATTTGACTATGATGATCAACACAGTTTTCATGTTAAAAACTGATTTCTGACGTTAACAGTAAAAATCATCACAACCAATACACAGCCACTGCTTTTTTAGAAGCAAATACAGTTAAAGAGACCTCTGGGAGCTGCACAAAGAATGTCATTGGGGAAAAAATACAAAGTATTTAGCATTAAAGACCTGAAGTATAAAAATGTTGGAAGATTAATTTTGTTAGTACTGTCAACTTCAAGCTAAGCTTTCCTGCCTAAAAGACATTGTTTGGCTTGTGCTTTGTCTATGTAAAACAACTACCTGGAGCCTGTGAAACACTTAACTTTCCATATTTTATGGCAACCAAAGAAGTGAAGCTATAAGTGCAATACATCCCCGTTTCTATACCCCTGAGGATGCCACACAGTTATACTGCATACACTTGTAATTCACCAAACAACCTAAGAACTTTCATTCTGAGTCTATTTTGCTGAACCATAAGGGCAGTTCTAAAACTGGTGAAAATAAATCATTAGTGAATAGCAAACACAGACCCAGCTCAAACCTGCCAAATATTTTATCTTCACTGATTCAGCACAGTGCTCGACTCAACTAGAGTAGATTTAAACATGAGCTTAGGTGATTTTGCTTTGATGAGCACTTCTTATGACATTAAATACATATACTGACTATAGCTAAAATCCTCATTATGTCAAGTCAGGAGAAAAGCTGCGCACACTCTGGGTCACCCCTGCATGGAAAGCTGATGAGCAGGCAGAGAAGAGCCATGGTGCTCTGCAACGACTCTCCTGATATAGATGTCCAACTGAAAATGGTTATCGTGTAGTGCATCTGTCTTAAGAGTTTGTGCAGTCAAAAAAAATTTCAATTTTCACAGAATCATAGAATCATTAAGGTTGGAAAAGACCTTTAAGATCATCAAGTCCAACCGTCAACCCAGCACCCATGCCCACTAAACCATGTCCCGAAGTGCCACATCCACACGTTTTTTGAACGCCTCCAGGGATGGTGACTCCACCACTTCCCTGGGCAGCCTGTTCCAATGCCTGACTACCCTTTCAGTGAAGAAATATTTCCTAATATCCAATCTAAACCTCCCCTGGCACAACATGAGGCCATTTCCTCTCGTCCTATCGCTTGTTACTTGGGAGAAGAGACCAACACCCACCTCTCTACAACTACCTCAAAGGAGGCTGTAGAGAGCGATAAGGTCTCCCCTCAGCCTCCTCTTCTCCAGGCTAAACAATCCCAGCTCCCTCAGCCGCTCCTCATAAGACTTGTGCTCCAGACCCTTCACCAGCCTCGTCGCCCTTCTCTGGACACGCTCCAGCACCTCAATGTCCTTCTTGTAGTGAGGGGCCCAAAACTGCACACAGTATTCGAGGTGCGACCTCACCAGTGCCGAGTACAGGGGCACGATCACCTCCCTCCGCCTACTGGCCACACTATTCCTGACACAGGCCAGGATGCCGTTGGCCTTCTTGGCCACCTGGGCACACTGATGGCTCATGTTCAGCCGGCTGTCGACCAGCACTCCCAGGTCCTTTTCCGCCGGGCAGCTTTCCAGCCACTCTTCCCCAAGCCTGTAGCGTTGCCCAGGGTTGTTGTGACCCAAGTGCAGGACCCGGCACTTGGCCTTGTTGAACCTCATGCAGTTGGCCTCGGCCCATCGATCCAGCCTGTCCAGATCCCTCTGCAGAGCCTTCCTACCCTCAGGCAGATCAACACTCCCGCCCAACTTGGTGTCATCTGCAAAGTTACTGAGGGTGCACTCGATCCCCTCATCCAGATCATTGATAAAGATGTTAAACAAGACCGGCCCCAAAACTGAGCCCTGGGGAACACTCGTGACCGGCCGCYAACCGGATTTGACTCCATTCACCACAACTCTCTGGGCTCGGCCGTCCAGCCAGTTTTTTACCCAGCGAAGAGTACACCCGTCCAAGCCATGAGCCGCCAGCTTCTCCAGGAGAATGCTGTGGGAAGTTTTAATGGTTAAGGAAAAAAAATCCACAACAAAACTAAGCACCAAAAGTCAAAGTTCTAAGCAAGCTACTTGGTGAATGATTTTTTTTTGAAAGCAAATATGGATTGCACTTGTGTAGTTGCCAGTGCATCTTAGAGACTTCTCTTGGTATTAAATGACATACAGTAGATCAAATTCCAAGTACATGAAATTAAATCTCAAGTTAAAGGCTGCTGCACGTTTGGTGCATGCTACACATTTATTCAGTATTATTCATCCTCAGCACCCATAGTAGCCATACCCAGGGTTGCACACTTTTCTGTGCCCTATCCTCCGCAGTTGCCTTCCATCCTTTAAGATGCAGAAACTGAGTGCATCTCTTGGGCCTTCCACAGCACAGAGAGAGCCAGGACTGCTACAGGAGCCAGAGGTAACTGAGCTCCTGCCTTCTTCCATCCTACAAGGGGCAATTGCTGCCAACACATTATACACTCTGTTGTACAGCAGAACAGTCCAGTTCTCCATTTGGTTTGTGACAGGCACAAGGAGATACGAGGTTGGCTGGGCAGTCTTCTATCTTCTGAAGGAGGTGGAGGGGAGAGGAAGTGGCCAGGCAGCCTGCAAGCGGATCACTCTGTCATATATGATTATATTACATAACATGCTAGGTATGGGTTATAAATGGCTGACTGAAATATCTTTCACCACAGGGAATTTCCCTGGTTTTGTGCTTTTGGGCCACAAAATAAGTTGCCTGCATACAGTGGCAAAATGCAACATATGCTGCTTACTGGCACATAAACTCTAGTAACATGTATAAATTAGAAAGTGATCATGGTTTAAGAGTACAGAAAATATAAATAACAGAGGTGAAGAATGCACGTGAAGGTCATTATGAAGAACTTAAGAGTGAATTGCATAAAAGATGCCCTTGTACCATGTGAATATCATCAAATATATTTTAGATAAAGTATGCCATTTACAAGCTAGGTGAATGGAAATAGTCTACTAAAAGAATAATGAAGGTGCTTACTACAGCTTAGAACCAGCTGTAACTGTAACTGTATTTCTGGGGTTGTTGTTTTTTTTTTAAACTTATAATATCCCATTTCTTTGTTACTCATCTCACTAATCAATTCCAAAATGAAGTCTGATAGATTGTAATTCACTATAATAATCTATTATCATACAATAATTCAGAAACAAATGTAGCATTATCTCTTCTTACAGCAAGAGTCGTGGTCATTGAATTATAAACACTACAGGCTACAGTTAATAACCAACTGAATAATAATAATTAAAAAACCCTCTGCTAACTGGAATTGCTCACACCATTTTTTGGCATGTCTACTCTTAGCAAATTTTCAGGGTATGCATTCTTCTGTTCAAACCTGGATGGAACACCACAGTAACAAGGACTTCTAAGACTACTTAAGAGACTATCAAATATTTAACTAATACAAGACTCTTTCTGTTAGAACAAATTTTAATATAACTATACATTCAAAAGTCAAGAAAATAAAAACAAGGTATAACTAAATCTAACAGGAACAAGAATTAAAGTACATGCAAACTAATTACAGCATTAGAAACTAATTACTAGTACTCCACAGCAAGTTTCCCTCACTTAAATTTAATCTTAAATGGGATCAACTATGTAGCCTAAATATGAGGGAAGCATACATGTCCATTGTTTTAGTAAAAAAATGTAAAATCAATAGTAAGACTGAACAATAAAATTGATAGTAGATCACTGAGGTGGATCCCCATAGTCTATGTTTAAACATAAATCAAAACTAACAAAACAAGAACATTACCAAAATTGCAGAAGTTTTTATATGGTATTTCCTCTGTTCTCATAAAGGAACTTACTTATAGCTGTTGAAAAGCCATATCTGACAACCACACATGTATCAGACAGAAGGAAATTCAAAGGTCTCAAGCTCTGCAGAGCTAAACAGAGTTTGACTGATCTGTGATCAAACCTTTCCTGTGGAGGAAAGAAACTGTCCTGTGCACACTTCTGGATGATTTGTATAAAATACTGTATTTCTTGGACACAGAGTTGGTTTTCCCCAACTGATGCCTAGAACGCATCAACTGTAAATTGCTTCCACACCATCCATCACCTGACTAGACATAGGAGGCATGTTTATTTGGTGACCCATATGAAGACAGACATGGATACAGTATTATTGCATGTGGACTTCAGGAATTGACAGTCAGCTTTGTGATAGCTCTTGGAGCTGAAGAACAGTTAAATGTCATTAAAAATACAAGTTTTCATGCATAAAATAGCAAACTTTTTTTTTTTTCTTTTTTCATTCTGGAAAGTAGGCAGTCCTAAAGAGAATGACAGTAACAATCCCTCCACCCCCAAAAAGAGGAAAGCACTATATAAAGGACTGTAAGGTGTTTCTGTGCCACACCTACACGACCAAAGGACTGTTACAATCACTCTTCCACACTATCTCATTCTCTTTATTTCTCTAATGGAGCTGCATTCTGACCTAATTTCAAAGTCTTTTTTGCAGAGACAACATCATCTTTAAATGCCTAGCCGCTTTTTGACACTAAAAGAAAAGTGTACATTCTGAAAACTTACTTATGTCAGAGAGATATTGTTCTTAACTGTACTTTCCAGATTCAAATATCATCCTTTTCATTGCAGCAGTGGAGATAAAAAGGGCATCAGACAGAAAAATTTCTTCTCTGCAAAGGAACGTGCCTGCAGCTTGCACAGGTAAGCTTAAAACTACTACTTTATTGTTTCACCTGACAAAATTGGGCATTGACACAAAAATGATTAGACTTCTAAATGACTGAATTCAACAGTTACCTTGTGAACTTAACTGATTGTAATAAAATAATTTAATACATTTTGGTTCAACAATCTATACAGGACTTAGTGTACACTAAAACGCAACAGCTATAAAAGTTAGTTTAACTTGCAAGTTGTCAAACATGGCCTACAGCACAATTTTTAAATATGATTTTTACAACATTTTGCTATCTAATCAACTTCGTGTCTGGGCTTTTTATCATAGCTACACAGAATCCTCTTTGGTATCTGAGTTCATTTACTTACAGCCGTTTCAAAAAAAATTTATTATCAGTCTGTAAGTTTTAAATCTGTTAGTTTTTTCCATATGCTTTTATATGGAACAAAAGCTAACTAGGATACACTTCCCTAAAATAGTATCCGTACAAGAAAATCTCTCTTCGCTACAGGTTAGTGAGCTGAAATGTTAGTTTTTATATGTAGTCATTGTATAGATCTTTGATTTCTTATTTGCAGTCTGGATTGAGAAAAGATTGAAAACCGAACATGGAAAAAAGACATTGCAGTTTTCAACAACCATTTTGTATGTTTAAAAATACATAATTGTTTATGCAAAATGTACATCTAAGATTAGAGCTCTGAACAAAGTAACATTAGATACAGACATCAGCACAAAATAAATGCATCTAACCAGATTCCTGCATCATGCACAGTTTAATTTGTACTTAAATGGAGGTACAGGATAGACCTCTGCATTTCTGCAATTAAAGTAATACTTTGCATTTATTTTGCTTAATTAACTTAAAATAGTCTAGAAGTGGTTTCCAAAGTAGGTTACAGATGTTCCAGAAGATTGAGAAGTAAACCAAGACCACACAAGTTGCCAGACCCTAGCTTGAACCTTCTGTTTCCTCATTTATTTTTTTAGATTCTATGCATGTAAAATCTTTGGGGTTTAACATCAGCCAACTTTTCTTCACAAAATCTCAGTGGAAGAGAACACCAAAACAGTAACCCGAGGCAAACTCAAGATGATAAACCCAGAGGACAAACAGCAGTTAGTAACAGTGAAAAGTAGGGGAGAAAAAGGAACAGTTAAAATAAGAGCAAAAAATAAAAGACATGTTAGATGCACATTACAGAAGAGTAATTCTTTTAATTGTGTTTCAGGTCTGACCAATCATACAAGAAATACCGGCGTAAATGAGAAATTCAACATGTCTTCTTCAGCCATCGTTAGCTACTTCTGTAGCTCTACCAGTCATCTACTCTTTCCTATTTCCTGCTGGAAGTTTTGGAAATATTCTCGCTGCCTGGATATTTTCAAGGCAAGCACCCACAAAAAGAACACAATACATTTACGTGGTAAACCTTGTCACTGCAAATTTACTTGTATGTAGCACTATGCCTTTTCTGGCTGTGTATTTTGCAAGAGGGTACCAATGGACTTATGACTCTGTAGCATGTAGAATAGCAAATCACCTTGGGACTCTCATTATGCACGTCAGTATGTATGTTACGATTATAATTTTATGTTCAACTGCTCTAAGTCAGTATGCAACACTGAAGAAAAATAGTGACGCACAATACTCTCAAGCAGTTAACGAAAACTTTTACAGATGTGTACTTGAAAAGTTTCGTCAGCCAAAGTTTGCTAAATATTTATGCATCATTATATGGCTTACTGTGCTCTGCATAACGGTAATAGCTATAACATATAATGTCCAGGCAAGGGCTATGGAAGAACTTCACAGATGCTACAACATCAGGGTAGAAGCTGGTGAATTTACTGCAATGATTGCAGCTTCTCTTGCCACTGCATGTTTTTTTGTATCTTTTATGACGGTTTTGTTGTCATACTATTCTCTTACCAGACATCTGAGTAAAATACAAAAAAATACCTGTATTGGAGAAAAACATCTAATTTACAGAACAGTGAAAAGAAACATTCTTGTCATCCAGATGATACTAACTGTCTGCTTTCTTCCATATCATATTTTTAGGCCAATTTTTTATGTACTGCTTACAACTAATGACTGCCCACGGTTAAACTATCTAGTGGAAATTAAAAATTTCCTTACTTGTCTTGCTGCTGCTAAGAGTAGTTTAGATCCAGTTATGACCCTTCTGCTAGATAAAACATTTAAGAAAAATCTGTATGGCCTGTTTACAAAATCCACACCAGAACACCATAAACGTAAAGCTGATATTTTCACTGAAGAGACTCCCGAAATGTGAAGGAATACAGGAAGATTGTAGTAGAATATAAGGAACAACAAACTCATTTTAACTACCTATAACCAGACTTTGATAGGAAATGGTAAATATTTAAATAAAATAATAACATATTACTTGCATTTTTTAAATGATCTTGCTTGCTACATCAACATTAGCCATAATAAATCCAATGTGTATATCGAAATGAATCCAAGTGATTGATACATTGAACTGTGTAATACCCTTTATCCATGCAATGCAAAAGACATTTTATGTTTGACCTATGGACAGTGTTTTCTACCTAAATAATCAAGGAGAAAGGCAGAAACTAGGCTGAAGTTGAGAACCCAGTTCTCTTTTATCATCAATAAATGAGTCCCAGCTTTTGGACACAGGTTTCCCTTATAAAAAAGGCTGAACAAAGCACAGACGTTTTCTCTGGAATGGCTGAACCACACATCAAAGGCTTAGGGAAGCAGGCACAGAGAGCTATAAAACACATTCAAGATTAACATTTATTTTTTGTTCAGGAGTATTTGGGTAGAAGGTTGATTCCTTTTTTTTTTTTTATTGGGGAATGCATCATGAGATACTAAAACTCTTTAATGTATAAAGAAGAGTTCTTGATGACATCTTATTCTAAAGTTACTGAAAAATGCCGTTATTTACTTTAGCTAGGTCCATCACATTAGGGTTTTGCTATCGTAACTGGTTTTTTAGGAGTAAAAAACTGTGTTAAGAAATGATGCACTTTTTTAATTCTAGCCTTCACAAAAAAAGCTTTACTACAGCTTTGTACTAAAACAGCAGAAATCTCAGGTTTAAGATTTAACTAATTTATCACCCTGCTCTGACATTTYCTATCATGGCCATAGTGTTACTGAAATTACATCTGCAACACAGTGACTCTGAAGAGCAAGTTTTGATGGTGACAGATAACCTGCAGGGGTGAAGTATCCACAGATGAAGAGAAACTCTGGTGGCCTAGGATTTTACTTAGTGTTTGAGAAGAATGGGTTTTATACGTGCTCTGTAGCTTGGTCAGGAATCATTTTTCTTGCAGTCTTATCCACGGCAGTCAAGCTCAACAGCTGAGGCAGTGGCTTCCTTATTGGTACGCAGCCTTTGTGTACTCAAGATATTGTACTCACCCAAAAGTGCTACATATTTATTCCACTTCAAAGGTGGATTAACACATGCTGCTCCAGAAGGCACCTCCTTCACAACAATGTTTAAATCCAGACCATTTATAAAAGAGTTAAATAAAGTTAAGAAGTTAAATAAAGATGCGAGTGAAGAGGACAAAAAATCATAGGTAGCATACAATTTTACCAGTGATAACAGAATTTAGCAATTGCTTCTTTCACAGGATTCCCATGTGATGTTTAGCATACAACTTATGCAAAAATCTTAAGTGGGCACTTCAGGGTCTAATTCTACAAAGTGCTGTAGAAAAGTTGCTCTGCGAACACAGTCCCTGAGCATGGGAAGCTGGTTTGTGCCGGTGGGTGTTTGACTGCGCAACACAACCAATGGCCAAGTACCTACAGCAGGACTGAATTGAGCAGTTCAAGTCCTCCAGACAGCACAGTGCTGCTTCGATGACTGGTTTTAGATCACTAACTCTAAGTCGGGGTGAGCAAAAGCTGTTTACTACCAATGTGTTCTTATAATTTGCACAGGCCCAAACTGAGAACCCTCTACTTCTGTCCTTCCTTAAAGACGTTTTATAGGGAATGCAGTTGTTAGGATATCTCAACAGAGTGCCTGCCTGTAGATATTCTTCTTAATACAGAGTTTTTGATGGCAGCATAGGCTTAAGTCATTCTTTCTCCACTTTTCTAGTCACAACCACTTGTTCCCCAGTGCTGCATTTATCAAAAAGGCAAGAAAACAAATGAAACTTTGGGAACCTGCGGGACAACCAGGGGATCGGACCCAGCCAGCACAGGTTCATGAAGGGCAGGTCCTGCTTGACCAACCTGATCTCCTTCTATGACCGGGTGACCCACCTAGTGGATGAGGGGAAGGCTGTGGATGTGGTCTACCTGGACTATTGCAAAGCCTTTGACACTGTCTCCCATAGCATTCTCCTGGAGAAGCTGGCGGCTCATGGCTTGGACGGGTGTACTCTTCGCTGGGTAAAAAACTGGCTGGACGGCCGAGCCCAGAGAGTTGTGGTGAATGGAGTCAAATCCGGTTGGCGGCCGGTCACGAGTGTTCCCCAGGGCTCAGTTTTGGGGCCGGTCTTGTTTAACATCTTTATCAATGATCTGGATGAGGGGATCGAGTGCACCCTCAGTAACTTTGCAGATGACACCAAGTTGGGCGGGAGYGTTGATCTGCCTGAGGGTAGGAAGGCTCTGCAGAGGGATCTGGACAGGCTGGATCGATGGGCCGAGGCCAACTGCATGAGGTTCAACAAGGCCAAGTGCCGGGTCCTGCACTTGGGTCACAACAACCCTGGGCAACGCTACAGGCTTGGGGAAGAGTGGCTGGAAAGCTGCCCGGCGGAAAAGGACCTGGGAGTGCTGGTCGACAGCCGGCTGAACATGAGCCATCAGTGTGCCCAGGTGGCCAAGAAGGCCAACGGCATCCTGGCCTGTGTCAGGAATAGTGTGGCCAGTAGGCGGAGGGAGGTGATCGTGCCCCTGTACTCGGCACTGGTGAGGTCGCACCTCGAATACTGTGTGCAGTTTTGGGCCCCTCACTACAAGAAGGACATTGAGGTGCTGGAGCGTGTCCAGAGAAGGGCGACGAGGCTGGTGAAGGGTCTGGAGCACAAGTCTTATGAGGAGCGGCTGAGGGAGCTGGGATTGTTTAGCCTGGAGAAGAGGAGGCTGAGGGGAGACCTTATCGCTCTCTACAGCCTCCTTTGAGGTAGTTGTAGAGAGGTGGGTGTTGGTCTCTTCTCCCAAGTAACAAGCGATAGGACGAGAGGAAATGGCCTCATGTTGTGCCAGGGGAGGTTTAGATTGGATATTAGGAAATATTTCTTCACTGAAAGGGTAGTCAGGCATTGGAACAGGCTGCCCAGGGAAGTGGTGGAATCACCATCCCTGGAGGCGTTCAAAAAACGTGTGGATGTGGCACTTCGGGACATGGTTTAGTGGGCATGGGTGCTGGGTTGACGGTTGGACTTGATGATCTTAAAGGTCTTTTCCAACCTTAATGATTCTATGGTTCTATGATTCTAACTACTGATCAAATATAACTTTGTGATAGACTCTTAGCAAGATCACATTCCACCATTTCTACATAGTACCAAAAAACTGATATACACTTTACTTTTTTCCTACGTAGTCTGTTCAAGATGATGTCTCCTTTAAATTTTTGATATGCATCAAGGTTTTTCTTGTTTTAAATAGTGGAAAAGCTTTCATGCAGCACAGGCAATTTGAGAAACTACAAATTGAGTAATACATTGGTCTAGCATTTGACAGAAAAGTTCATGGAGGAAAAATCCCCCAAAACAGAAAGGCGTGAAGGAGAGACAGAGAAATACTTTAGCAAAACACAGCTCATGAGCTAAATTTCTTGCACTGCTTAGACATCCTGATGTCAGCTCAGAAGTTAGCAGGTGACTTGTGAATTGTATAATAAAAAAATGCATTTCCGTAGCAGGGAACACAGAATCCTAAGGCAAATATGCAAAGCACATGGTTTGCAAAGCAGTTTAAAAGACTGCAAGTGTCTGTCTACTTTCTGGTTAACCCATTCAAATGCGCTGCATGGGTGGCCAGCTCATCGATCAGAAGATACATGTTTTCTGACTGGCTGGGCAAATGACTGGAATATATAAACTTCCTGATCAGAAAGCATGTAGATGTTGAGCTCTAAGTAGGCCAAGCAGCATAAATATACTTCTTAGCAAAACTACTTCTGAACATCCAGCAGCCAGCTAACAGTACACTAGGAAAAGGGCATGACAAAACAAGAAATGGGGACTCTGAGAGAGGAAGCATATGTACAGGAGTGGACATAAATGGGGGGGAAAAGTACTGGCTGAAGAAACACTGATGAAAAAATATAGAAAGCTTTATTCTTGGAGCCTCTTAAACTTCTGCATCGAATGAGGAAGTGCTCCTCAGAAAAACATGGCTAGATAGGACACCTTAATTCTACCTCTGCTATTGATTTTGCAACCTTAATAAYCTTTTAACAATTTAATATGTAACAAAATCCTCACAAAGCAGTTGCTACTGGATCTCAAGGATCTAATAACTTCTAGAAAATACATAAAAAACCCCAGTTATTACTGACTGTCCCCAGAAAGCATAAAACAGGTTCCATGCCAAAGTGAAAAGAGTAGGAGGGAAGTAACATGCAACAGATTTCCTGTTTTGGATATTCAAAGATTGGAAAGAGAAGATGGTCTTAAAGAACAGCTTCTATTCCAGTTATTTTTTATGTAGTTGAATACACACTTACATAAACATACACAGACACATATATACAAGCCTTACTCATTTTCTAGATATACCTAAAAGCAGAAGTATAAGAGTCTTGAGCTCTGCTGGCAAAATCTGAAGTGCCTAACTACAAGTAGTTTAGGCAATGAAAGACAGAAGTGGAAACTGAGTGCGCTCTCAGAATTCATATGGTTAAGTAAGTTCCATATAGCGCACAAATCAACATGCAAATGTATTCACAGATCAAGTCTCAAGTCACCTGGACCAACTGAGATTTATATATGACACAGCACAGTGCATAAGGCTTAGTCCCACTCTCTGGAAAAAGTGTTTTTATTTCCAGTCACAGAAATATTGAACTGAATCTTAACAGCAGAGAAAGCAGAATCCATGTATTTTTGCTTTAGCAGTTTTATCTATTTAGATGATCACATGTTGGAAACAAGCATTCATACCTACTGAGATAAACCTATAATAAAAATTTTGGATGTCTACATTTAGCCAACAAGCTTGCCCTGACACCAATCATTTTACTGATCACAGAAACATACAAGCACTCAAACTATATGGAAATCATAGAAAAAAGTTGGCATATTTGGAGTGAACTAAGGATAAAACCCCAGCCACTAAAGCTCTCGATGTGATTAAATTACTCTTGTATCAGTTATAACAATTTTTATAACAAGATTTTGGCAACTATATAAAATGCTACCTAAGCATCACAATATAGGCTAACTAAAGATTGTAAAACCTCTTGATGTTTTACTCATAAAAAAACATTCCATTGAAGTTATTGCAAAAATGAACAGGTGAAAAAATCTGCAATAAACACTGAAGAAACGCACTTTTTATAGAACACTGTCCTGCTTCATAACTTATACAATGCTTAAACAGTCTATTTCTTGAGCTGAATCACATTCTATTTTCAGTAACTAGCACAAAAGTCTTCTACCAAGATCAATGTTAGTCTATCCTCTTACTAACAGGTAACCCAGTGAAACTGTCAAAACAAGATAAAGCAATTTTTCCCACACGCTGAGAATATAACAACTCAAAATACTGAATGTTGACCAAATGTGACTGCGCTAAATGCACAATGCTGCTGTAGATACTCCACACCACATTACCTGCCATAGGGATTGGAAATATTCAAGTTCACCTATTTATAACAAAACCACCACTTTCAGCTTTTAAAATCATAATTATTAAAATAATTCTATAGCACAGAACTTAAGGAAGTTCAGTGATCAGTGGTATCCTCCGCAGTTAAGAGCTGCAAAGGCATACTATTAATTTTCCTCTTTCTTGGAGAAAGATTACAGCTACAGAGCACATTTTGGTTACCTGTTTTTAGTTCCACTAAATCTCAAAGTATGCATTATTGCCTGTAATAAATGTGTTGCTGCATACAAGGGAACTATCTTCAGTTGTATCTACATTAGAGAAAAACCACTTTAGTGCACAGTTAACCCAATTTGCTACTTTCTTATTCCTGAACGTGAAGCAAGAGAAAGCACTATTTTGCAGGACAGAATGTAGTGAAGTGGAGATTTGGAAGAAAGAGATAAGCCATTTTTCTCCTATTTCTTTGTCCTGTTTTAAAGGTCCTCTCCCACTCATCACTTTTTAATTACTATATTAACAAAATACTTTCATTATTGTCTAATACTGACAGCTCAAGAGAAAGTGGCTGAATTCAGTGACAAATGGTACTCAAACCCTAGTGAAGGTTTTATGGAAGAAGACAAGCATCTCATTTCAGACCCATATTACTCCCATTTCCCTTTTTTTGTTCTCTTACATAAAGATAATTCTGTATGTAAACTACTGTGTAATAACATTCTATATTGGAAAATTGTTCAATGTTGCTACTTTCGGTAGCCATCTGCGTATTTCTGACACAGCAAGGTTCTGAAAGAATAAAAGGAATGTCTGAGTGCTGTATCACTAGGTTGGCAGAACAGGAATAAATGTTGCAGTAAGGGAAAAAGTTCTTGACATTCACATTTCTGACACGCAGCTGTCTTGAGTTTTCCACCTTCTTGCATTAGCATTTTCTACGTTCCTTATCATATAATCGAACTTCCAAGCAGTGAATGAATGCAGGATCACATTAACTGAAGGTGAAGCAAAGGTGTAATTGTCACTGATTATAAAGCCTTTAAGCAATGTTGGAGGGGGTCAAATGATACACAGAGGCTCAAGAAATATCTGGTCTCACAGAGCAGTGAAGGAAATTAAGACAACTACAGGCCATCTTGCTAAAGTTTTCATGTTTTGATTCTGTCATCGGAGCGGAATCTGGAGCATTCAGGATTTTATCATAGGCTGCGGTCATAGTGCTCCAGAAGCTTTGGTAGGTCTTGTCACTTACACAAGTCAGGTGAAGGTTCTGGCACCAGACTACAGCAAACTAAAGTATTCCTGTCTAACTCTTCCTAATCAACCGAGAGCTAAGGCAGCACAAAAGTGTCTAAAAGACACCTAGTTTTTACAGGGACTACAAGGTGCAAATTTTCCTGTGCATCAGAGAATGATCAAACATTCTACAGTTCAAAACAGCATTCACAGAAAGCTTAAGAGGGAAAAAATGTAGTATGACTATATCAACCTTACATATTTTTATTAATTCACTTTCATCCATTCAGGTAATTTGGAAATTGGTCATTTAGTCTACTTCCTTTCAAAATAATGTCTACAGTGACATCTAGAGCTGGGATATTGCAGTTAACTTAATATGTTCTACACCTAAACCCTATAGTTATATTTCTGCACTGCTTTTGCCAAGATGAAACACTGTCTGTTGGTTTACACTACTTTAGACTGATACATTAAAAATTCTTAGTCACTCATGTAATTGAGCAAGTCTATTTCTAAGGATGGTATGTAATAAAAACAGTGATTTTAAAGTTTTCAGAGTCTGGATGAGCTGCAAAGTAAATTCCCATTTTACACTCAGTAACTGAAATTTGCTTTCGTCCAAAGAACATGGTCCAAAAAAAACAGATGCAGCTTTCAGGAAGACACAGCAACATAAAGAGGATGTTAATTCTGAAATTCCCATGTAGTACCAAAAATGAACAATTAGGATAATCTAGAACCTTCAAAACAGAACAAGATGAGACATTCTACCAGCAATTCAGAGGCTGTCTTTAGAATTTGCTGTAAGGAATTACTTTTAAAATACCAAACAAAAAAAATGCCTATTACATGGAATAATTTTCTTGATTTTAGAAGGAAAGGAAAAAGAGATTGGGAAACGTCTGCAATGCCTGCATATGCAAAACCAAATGCCGCCTTAAATGAAAATCATCAGTTCAGTGTCCGTACTCTCTTCCCTCACAGATCACCTGTAGGAGTTTGAAGCACAGTTTACCCTCTTTCAATCTTCCCTATTCACTAAACCCCAAGATTCACCTCTCAAACTGCACCATCTGAGCTCATTAGAATTTTCATTAATTCCTATAGTGCTTGACTCACTTTAGATAAAAGCAAACTCTTAGAGAAGACAAGTGGGATTAACTATCTTAGACAATGACATTATCAAAGAATATGTATGTCCAAATTGAAGAGAGTCAAACCCACTTAGGTTAAAACTCCCAATTACTTACATTAAAGTACTTTGGGATAAACTAGTTCCATCAATATCCATAGAAATAGTACAAAATTCACCAGATCAAAAAGAGTATGTACACACACTATTCTTAAACACTGTATTTCTCCTCTCAAACTTTTTTGTATTAGAGAAGTTTTCATAATAATAAATGTTCAAGACTGCTTGCAGAAAGTAGATAATACTACCAATATTGTAGCATTTAAGCACGCGCATCTGTCTGAAATCTTAGTCTGGATGAAGACTGTCATTATGCTGTCAAAACAATGCCATTAATCTACCAATTCCAGTTTAATTTCTGCAATTAATTTATATACACATTTTCCTCACAAGAAAGAAAATGCAAGCAGATTTCATATGAGTATTAAAAAACTAGAAATTAAACTGACTTTCAGAGTCAGTTGCAATCAAATGCATATGTAATCTGTGAATAAAGACCTCCTAAATGTTCTGTATTGATGGAATTAGAGATGGGCTTTAATCTTACATGGCACAGTAACAGTAAACACACACTCAGCAAATATAACCTCCTTTTCTACAGCTTTCCCTTTCCTCTAAATTACAGAAATCAAAATTCAGTAGTTTTATTGTGGTGAAGAAAAAAAAGAATTAAAACACCTTACCTTCACATCCCTGTGAATGATATTATTATCATGACAGTAACGTAGAGCTTCCAATATCTGTCTCATGTAATGACTGAAAAAACAAAGACGTCATACATGACAAACCTGCAGGAAAAATTACTATACACCTATAACAAACTAAATTTTAAGAGTCAAACTATATAAAAGTAATCAATCAACTTAACCTTAAATATACAGAGCTTAGTAGAATGGCGTGTGTGTTTATAACAATGAATAATAAAATCAATTGCTCTGACTGAAGCCAAGAAAAATTAGAAAAGAAAAATCTGCATTTTCCATTTTGTAGAGGTTTCAAGTGTTCAATAATTTTGCTTCATATGACAAGGAAGTCAGGATCCTTCAGGTTTTTTTATAACAAAACACAGAAAGGAAAAAAGTGAGTATCAGTGCCTGATTTATCTAGAAAGGGATAGAACCAAGATCTCGTCTTGCATTTGGATCATGTTGGTCAAGGCTCTGTACAGTGGGGTCTAGAAAACATCCAAGGATGGAGATTCCACAGCCTTCCTGAGCAACTTGATCCAGTGCATAATTGTGTTCCTGCACTAGGCAGAGCATTACTAGTGGGCTAGGGGAGGCAATCCCCTAACAGATTACTGACCATACTAGAAAGCCAAGAAAGCCAACAGCATCCTGTGCTGCATTAGGCAGAGCGTTACTAGTGGGCTAGGGGAGGCAGTCCTTGTCCTCCGGAGGTTCCAGATGGTTATAGGGAAACATTTTCCCCTAGGAACACAATTATGCACTGGATCAAGTTGCTCAGGGAGGCTGTGGAATCTCCATCCTTGGATGTTTTCTAGACCCCACTGGACAAAGCCTTGACCAACATGATCCAAATGCACTGTTGACCGTGCCTTGAGCAGGAGGTTGAAGTAGAGACCTCTTGATGTCTCTTCCAACCTGGCTTCTATGATGCTAAAAAATCTGCAGTGTTGAGAAAAGCAAACAAAGAATCTCATGGGCTTTGAGCTCAATTATCATGCTACTAGGATTAGGACATTGGGTTTTGTTGTCCTTCTGCAATTATATAGACTCTTTGATTTTAGTTTACTTAATAAATGAAAAGTTCAAGTGACCATAAATAAAGTGATATATAAAAAAAAAAAAAAAAGACAACTCCATCTAGCAAGACCAATAAAACTCACACCTGTCAGGCAAGTCACTTAATGCCATCGTATGAGAGATCCATAAAAGACAGACAGAGAATTAAGTATTGGATGTGAAATACTATTTTATTCAATAATTTCATCCAAATATACAACTAGTAAATGAAAAAATGCTCCAAGTTCTACTTTTATTATGCTAATTATTGTAATAAACATTCAGACTGTGGAAACAGGATTATTTATAGTATTCCAACTTTCTTTTCCATTTATCCTGTGGGATTAATTAAAATTATAATACATACCTGGCTACAGCCTCGCTGTACACAAATCCAGCATCTGCTCTCTTCACTATTTCAAAACACAGATCTGCTCCATCCATACTGCAGGTAAAAAGAGGGAAAAATGCTTAAGACAGATAACTACAATCAATTACATAAAAATGCTCTGAAAAAATCTATTTACTCCACTTATATAAATCTTACATAAAATACTCCAGATACATGTACAATGCATTACTAACTAAAACAGCATTTAATAGGTAATCTAATAGAATATGGCTTGCCACAGGTTAACCCTTTCATGCCCCTCAGGTCATATAACAGTTCTCTCAAAACATTAGCAAAACCAAACATTTATTCTATTGCTTAAACTGCTCATTGAACAAGGTGTGCAAGACAACATAAAGTCAATGCCCTGTACAAGAAGGCTCTGCAAGTTAATAATTAATGCATGATATTACGTTAAGTGTGTTCTTAAAAGCATTACAAGTGCAACTCTATAATAAAGATTGTAGTTATACAAAAATCTTATTCAAACTGAATTTTAAATGAAGACTTCAAAAAATACTCTAGAAATGTGGTATAGTCTTTCCAGTTAGCATTCTCATAAGGATAATTAAGGAGCCAGGAASATATTTTACACCTCAGAGCCTCACTGAAGACACCTGAAAACAGTGACAGCACACATACTATATCACTAGCTCTGATACTTGATACTTTGTTCCTTTTCTCCCTAATTGTCTGTAGTCTTTCTGATAACCTAACTTCCCACAGTGAGTAGTATAACACTTTCAGATGCACGTATATTAATAATCCTTAGGCTAAAATTAGACTACCATTTCTCTAAAACCAAAGAAGCTTGGTGTGGCATAAGCGCCTCCTTTTCTTTCTCCTGTAAGTAACCTAAGGCAGATTTATATCTAAAAATGTTCATTGCTTGATGGGGCAAGGAGAGAGTAACAAGAGTTAACAGGAACAATAAAAATCACATATTATAATTCATGCTTAACAAGGCACTTGCAAAAGTATCGATTGTAACATGTCATTTTCAGCCCTCATACCTTTTTTCCTTTCCACCAAAGACTCAAGGAGAGGCAAAAAAAAAGCACAATTTGCAAGGTATCTAGAAAGCCAACATTATCAGGGTCATTTCGGCAAGCTATCCAGACTGTCAGCATACAATCACTTTTGCTTTGTTACATATCTGCAATGCAAAACTTCTGCTTAGGGAGTCACAAGCAATGTGCAGAAGCTTTAATTCCCAGATAAATCCAAAAGGTATCCCTGTGTGTCCTGGTTTTGGCTAGGATAGAGTTAAATTTCTTCCTAGTGCTGTGTTTTGGATTTAGTATGAGAAGAATGTTGATAAGACACTAATGTTTTTAGTTGTTGCTAGGTAATCTACTACTCAAGGACTTTTCAGCTTCCCATGCTCTGCCAGGAGCACAAGAGGCTGGGAGGGAGCATAGCCAGGACAGCCAGCCCAGCTGGCCCACGGGGTATTCCATACCACGTGATGTCATGCCCAGTATATGAATGGGGGTCCAGGAAGCGGCGTTCGTTTTGGCCATTGCTCGGCGGGCGGTGAGCAACTGCATTGTGCATCACTCATTTTGTATATTGTATCATTATTATATTATTACCATTGTTATTATTATTATTCCTTTTCTTTTCTGTTCTATTAAATGGTCTTAATCTCAACCCGTGAATTTTTTTTTCCCCCGATTCTCTCCCCATCCCGCTGGGGGGGAGTGAGCGAGCGGCTGTGTGGTGTCTGGCTGCCTGCCAGGTTAAACCACAATACCATGAAAAATACACTATCATGTGGATAGAGCACTGACAACTATAAGAGAGACTGGTGACCAAAAGATATGCACATTCATATAAATAGGTGGAAAAAAATTTCCTGTCCAGTTATTTCAGCACCTGGTACCATCTCTGGATTTAAAAAAGCCCCACAAATTGAAAACCAGTATTGCCAAACTGCTCATCACTGCATCAATATATTCCTCTGTAGTTTTTCTTCCCAATAGTTCTTCTGTCTAGCTCAATTTTATACATCTGGTCTGTATACATAGCTAAATACCACTCAAACAGAGAATATACTGTGCTGCACTGTACATAGTACTGTATAGTGGCAACGGGGTCAGGTTCAGTGAGAACAGCATAAATCAGGATTTAGCAAGCTCACTGGAAAAAAACCCTCATGTCAATTTCCCTTTCAATGCTTCCTTCCAACAATTTATTTCAGCTAGATGAGAAACAAAACTGAAACCTGAGCAACACCAAGCACTGTAGAACATACGAAATGTATGATTAACTAGCAAAAATTAGGTGTCATTCTCATGAAGCAGCAGAACCTTTCAGAAGACTAACTTCACTCTGACTTGTTATAAACTACAGACGAATAAAGATCCAGAGGCACTCAAGATTTTTAGCAATATCAATAGTTGCTGAGACACCAAGCCAATAGTGTCATTCCTTTACACTAACTTTTCTATTAAACAAGGTGTTCATAATCAGAATGGTCTTTAACATGTATTTCTACCTCCCACTTATATATACCAGCATTTTTCATTTACATTTTGTGACAGTAAGTGGCAGTTTGCATTTTTTGCAAATATTTTTCAATTAGTTTAAATTATGTTGACATTAAAAATGGCTACAGACTGTGAGCAGTAACATTTGAAAGTTTTATTCCATTAAGATGAACTCTGTTGATCTCAAAAGCACAAATATGTGGCAGGTGTATTTTAATCTCTGACTTCAACTGACTACTTTTTCAAGGCAAAATCTTATTTTAAGAGTAGATTTTTCTTCATGTATAAATAAGGCTTGTATCACCCCAATGATGCTGAATTTTATCTGAAAAATCTTACGAGACTTTTATCTAGCTGAGGCTGCAAAAGCAAGAGTCAGCCTGAGTTATAACAAACCCCAGAAAATTCACTGCACTAACAGACTAAAAACTCAGCAATATAACACTTAAAAGATGACTTTGCAGAAACGGAAAGGCTTATGTGATGCAAGAGCATTAAAGTTTTGAGATACCAATGAAATGAAAGTTCAGGAAGTCTCAAGGTTTTGTAAGGACTATCAGCATTAGGCATGTGAAAACAGTAAAAATAAAAAAATTAAGGTAAGTTAAATTCCACTAAAATAAACACACAGAGATATATACATGCTAAAGACGTAAGTGGATGATGCAAAAAAAGTTGGTAAAATTACAGCACACTCATAATCTGAGAATCATCTGATACCAGTGGAGGGCACTCACGGAAGCTACATAAACTGACTGGGACAGTTTAYGGTATTTACACTGAAAGTGCCAGCTAAAGCAACTCTGAACAGGGAGTTAACAGACAACACCATCACATCTGAATTGCTTTGGGTATCAGTAGGAACTATGTCCCTCAATTTCCCATATTCTACTATTGATTTTTCCATATTTTTAGCAGAACTGTGCCTGGATCTCAGCCCTTTGGATAAATTTTTTTTTCCATAGCTCTGATCAGTGCTACTGTGCACCCTGAAAATCTTTCTACTATTCGGCACAAAACCGATGATAAGTTGTAACCTGCCCAGAAGGTTTACTCCTGAGTCATATTCAATGCAGAAATATGTTCTGAGGCTAACAGTCACTCCGAAGAATAGACAGTATACTCCAGAAGAGATCTACATTTTAATACTGGGGTATGATAGCTTTGAATTTCCAGATGACCTAATAAGATGTGGCCTACAACTTAATTTATTGATGAAGAATCAGAAAGTTTGACAAGCACTGCTTTAGGGAATTGAATTATTACTTAAAAAAAAAAGACAGACTTGGCATATTGCTCGTAACAGTTGCCCTGTGGTAGTCACTACTCAAATATCCAGTGAGAAGGAGGGCAGCTCAGGTGAAATTAGATGTGCACAGTATCGTCCGAATCTTTCACAGCGCCGCTGATCAGCAAGAGTTACAGTATAGGCAGGTATTACGAYGCTCTTAAACCTTTCCAGCAAGGGATGGGTAGCATTTGGGGGCTGTAACTGTGGGTCTGTCTCTCCTTCTCCTTGCTGATGCCCTGTATCACAGCCAAACTGAACCAAGGGAAAGCCATGGGACTGCCCTTGCAGGTCATGTCCTTAGAGACTCAAAAGAAAAAAAAATTTAAAAAAATCAGGTCTTATGAGGAGTGGCTGAGGGAGCTGGGGTTGTTTAGCCTGGAGAAAAGGAGGCTGAGGGGARACCTYATYRCKCTCTASARCTACCTGAAAGGAGGCTGTAGAGAGGCGGGTGTTGGTCTCTTCTCCCAAGTAACAAGCGATAGGACAAGAGGAAATGGCCTCAAGCTGCGCCAGGGGAGGTTTAGATTGGATATTAGGAAAAATTTCTTCACTGAAAGGGTAGTCAGGCATTGGAACAGGCTGCCCAGGGAAGTGGTGGAGTCACCATCCCTGGAGGCATTCAAAAAACATGTGGATGTGGAGCTTCGGGACATGGTTTAGTGGGCATGGGTGCTGGGTTGACGGTTGGACTTGATGATCTTAAAGGTCTTTTCCAACCTTAATGATTCTATGATTCTAATTGAGTTTACTGAGTTTTGTACCATGTATGTTAATGTACCTGTGCACAATGGCATTTTTTCCTTCAGTTGGACAGTTTTTATATACTTGCCATCTTTACTTACTACAAATAAACTGGTTTAAATTAACTTAAAAAATACAGTATTTAACTTTTCTTGAAGCCCTATGTAGTAATCTCTGAAAATTAAGACCAAAAAATGCAGAAACTCTTATTTCCTATATATTGCCCATGCATCTAGGGTTTAGTACATTCCAGATAACTAGATGATGTTCCCAGCATGGTTTAACCCCAGCCAGCAACTAAACACCACACAGCCGCTCGCTCACCCCCCTCCCTCTGATAGGATGGGGGAGAGAATCAGGAGGGCAAAAGTGGGAAAACTCGTGGGTTGAGATAAAAACAGTTGAATAATTGAAATAAAACGAAGTAGAACAGTAGTAATAATAACAACAATAATAGAATATACAAAGCAGGGGATGCACAATGCAACTGCTCACCACCTGCCGACCGATGCCCAGCCCATCCCCAGAGTCGGGATCCCACCTTCCCAGACCACGCCTCCTAGTTTATAGACTGAGCATGACATCACATGGTATGGAATACCCCATTAGCCAGCTGGGCTAGCTCTCCCGGCTATGCTCCCTCCCAGCTTCCTGTGCACCGGGCAGAGCATGGGAAGCTGTAGAGTCCTTGACTAGTGTAAGCACTACTTAGCAACAACTAAAACATCAATGTGCCATCAACATTCTTCTCATACCGAACCCAAAACACAGCCCATACCAGCTACTAGAAARAAAATTAACTTTATCCCATCTGGAACCAGGACAGTTCCTGAATTTACCTTCTCAGCATCTGTTTAGAGGCTTTTCAGTACTTTACATTGACACACTTTTACAAGTTTGCTGGCAGCCAAGAGATGAATTTCAGTGCTTTCATAAACTGACTCATTCCATTTAGTCACAAACAACGGACAAACTTCACCGAGTAATACTTAATTTCTAAATCACAGCGTAGAAGATGATCTGAGGAGGAGTAAGTAATTCTAAATAGGTCTGCTTGGAAACAACTTTCTACTAGTGTTTTCATAGCAATGGTCCAACCTGGTTATTAAATAGCACGAAAGAAAGAACATACGCATCCTTAAAAAGCACTGGCTTTGGTGGTAATATAAAAGTAGTACTGTACCTAACCTGAAATCTTTAATCCATACTACAATTTAATATTAAAACCTCCATATGCCAGCCAGTATCATCAGGCCATACCAAAATACTCACTTTATAGCAACGCTGTATGAATTAGTTCATATTTATACAAACTCTTGAAAATACAAGTATATGCATTAACATTTTATATTGACTTCTACCAGTTAATTTTGCTTAAAAGTGGGTCTTCTGAAGCTTTGCTAAAATAATGCAACTTAATGGTCTGTGATAATTAAAGTTATAATAAATGCCGAAATTTCAATGCATCGATGCTCTGAATTCTCAGTTGCACTGCTAAATTTTGCTACTTATTATAAAAAAGCCAAAACTTCATGCAAGATAAAAATCCTGATTTCTAAGTCTGGTCTTGTCAACAGGAACCCCCCAAAGATTGTTCTTTAATGAAATCTGGTTTCCTATTAATTCCTATCCATCAAATGAATGAAATCAACAAATATTAAGCAAACATAAGACGAAAACCTGCTATCTCTTTCCTCAAACGTAAGTTAGCTTTAAATTCTCTATCACTTCCTTTGACTGTAATCAGTCAGTAGTTCACAGGCTATAGGGGACAAAAGAGAAACAGCATACCCAGACCAGATAATTGTCTAAACTTTGTGTCCACAAGTAACAAGGCTATGATGTACTGAATATGCATAACACATTGAAAAAAGAACAAAAAAAAATCTCCAATACAAACACAATGTAAACATAAGTTTTATCAAATCCAAAAAATATTTACTTTGTTTTAGAAATATCGCAAGGAGCCGAGCCTTCTCAAAAAATGTCAAAGAGTTTGATATCAGAATATTTAATACTTGGTAGAATTTGGCTGCCTTAAAGCATTTAAAATTAGAGTTAGTCACTTTCGGCTCCCTTTCAGTCCACAGGAAAAAACAGCACATACAGAGATGCCTCAGATTGAGAGTGGAATTTTTAAACAGCTGAAGTTAGGACAGACAGAATCTCTAATTTAATGTCTTCTGTAAGTGTATTCTAAGCTTTTCAAAATGAATTTGAAAGTTTTTCCTTTCGTTGGATACTTTGACAGTCTGGCCCAAACGTTAAACCTAGAAGCACCTGAAACTATTTTCTTTCAGTAATCACAGCAACCTGTTTTGGTGTGAAAAATACAGATTTTAGTTTCTTTTGATTTTACTTTTAAAAATTAACATTTAAGACTTATTTTTATCCTAGATAATGCATTATGCAAGTATGAAAGAACAGAAGTACAGTAAAGCCATATAAAAGATGAAGGACTACAGGTGAGACTGCATTTAAAAATAAAACCATAACCAGAATCCTAACATGATTAAGTAAAATAATGAAAAAAGTTTTCAATCCATAAACCAAGAAGCTGTGCTATTTCACAGTATTGTAACAAAGCAGAATAGATAGCATTCATTTTTTCCCATTCTTTTAACACTTTGACAAAGGCACATGATTGAATGTACCAACTGTCATTTAAATGCACATCAGCTTATTCTTAATCTAAACCTAAGTAACTGCAACCATTTTAAAGTACTGCTTTTATGAATTTGAGATTTTAAAACTAAAGCATTTTCACGTTAGCTAGGTTAAATGGCAAAGTTATATGTATATAACTACATATATACAGCCTAACTGGTAAATCTAAATAAGATCAGTTCTTCTAATGTCCCAAGAGATAAATCTGTCTTAGAATGCACTAAGAAAAGCAAAACCACCTATGTATAGTGGTGAAACAATCTGCAAATGACCAGATATTAAGGTATCTGCAGTTCACTTACTACTCATGTATCTGAGTTCTTCAGCATGAAAGGTAAGTCCTCTCAGTCCACATACTTTGATTATACTGAGGATAAACTGCATATAATGTACTTAAGTCTAAAACGTGGTTTTCAGACACTTCAAATGGAATATTTGCTTTGTTTTAGAAATATCGCAAGTAGCCGAGCCTTCTCAAAGTATTCTCATTGATAAAGACCAATGGTCATCAGAAAAAAATATGTAATAAGCAATAGAATATAAAAACAAAAGTGATAGTTATATATTAAACAGAAAACAGCATTCTAAGTAAAACCAGTGTTCCTCCCCGCCCCCGTGCATAAACTACCAAGTAAACATCATGTGACAGGGACAGCACTGTCTAGAATAGCACATTATTGAACAAATATGAAAGAAACCAGATTGCACCCCATTTCATAAATGAAATTTTTAAGCAGCAGGAGAGTTTTGCATATTCTTTGCAAGGCACAGGCTTAAAAAAAAAGATTGCTTTCATCTGTTTTGACACTGTAAAAATACATCTGTCTGATGTACTTGTATTGACTACAAGCTTGTATTAGGTAAAAGGTCATAGTTAACTCAAGAGTAATGTTGGATCACTTGATATACAGCTGTCAGCAAATAACACCACAGAATGGGAAAGAAAATTGCAACTGTATGATAAAGACTAGAGCTGGCCCTATCTCAGATGCATGGTCTCTCTAGAGCCTCCCCAGTGGATCTCTTCCATCAGTGGAAAGAGTCCACTACCCTTCTGGGGAGCAGCTGGGGTGTGGGAAATCACTTGGCACAGGCACATACTCTCTCATTTATGATGTTATTACATCTAAATACTTTTAAAATAATAATTTTACTTTAAGAATAAGACTTTCTGGGACAGGGTCTGCTTCTTACTCTACACATGCACTTCATCTATTCCGGCCAACTGCTTCTATGCAGTTTATTACAGCAGTACCTAATGACTAATGTCAACCTACTGGTAACATGACATGATGGCCCCATTCTAAAGTGTGCTTGAAGTTGTGTATAAATAGTGGTTAAAAACATAGCTAATTTTTTCGTGTTGAAATTCATTGCTACTGTTCATGTTCATCAGTGCTTCTATGAATTGTGACTTGATTTTTTTAATGTTTAGTGTAACAAAAGTTTTCAAAATTGGGCACAGATTGTATCCTTTCCTGAGTGGTACAATCTCTTGTTATCAGATATACGCTGTGTAGGTCTGTGTTGTCTTCCCCTTTTCAGAATATTTCAGATTATTATTACTATATTATTTCAGAATAACTAGACTCTAATAAAATATATTTTATCATTGTAGACAGAACTTAGTTGCAAAGCAGTTAAGTTTGTTATAATAATAGCATAATTAACAGAAAGCAGTATGAGGGAAAATAAGTTACCTACAAATATGTAGATGCTTTTCTACTAAGTACAAGTTTCTTATTGTGGTCACAATTATATAGTATGCCACTAATCCAGTCAAACTCAGACAATGCAGTCTTATTCCACAGCAAACATCAGTCTTCTGTTGAATCACTTTACCAAAGCATCGCCTCTGGCATAACACATTGCGCCCACAACTCTTCCATTCCCTGCTACATTTTGAGCACAGGTGTTCCAACTGTCTCAACTTCTATCACTGTTACAAACAGTGTACAATCTTTACGACATCATAAAGAATTATTATCCTTCAAATAATTCAGTGTCATATTTCATTCTTTCGTGTGGCCTGAAGTCAGGTACAGTATTTGTGTAGTAATCCTAATTGTTCAGACTTACTTTTTACGTATACAAACATAAATAATAGGCTTGTCATTAAAAAATAATTACTGCTTTTGTCTCATATTTCTGAGCTACTGGCATCGTAAAAATAGAAGCAAAACCTTTTTTCCATTTCAAAATCTTGTTAATTATCACATTATGTCTCCCCAAGGTGTACATAATTATTTCATAATAGGATAATTAAAGTCCCTTGGTCCATGCTTTGGGATTTACAAAACAAAAAACAAAGTCAGTATTGAATCAAAACTTACAGAAAGGAAAGCATAAAACAATTATTTCACACAATCATAAGTTTATGAACTCACCTAAAAAAAAAGGCAGAAGACTTTCAAGCAACAATTTTCAGCTTTACATGTTTTTTTTTTGCTGTTACCACCTAACTTTTTCTTTACCTCAATGGTAAAACTAACATGTGAGAATTATTTTTTAAGTGCATATCTCAAGTCAAATATTTGGCTGTGGTGGACATGCCAATTCAACCTAACACACTGGTATGATGTGGCTTGCTCCAATGTAAGCAGGCCAAATGCATCAGAAAACATAATGCAGGAAGATCAGAGAAATTAAAGAACTATAAACACATACACCCAGACGCACCAGGGATGCATATACAGGGAACATAAAAAGAAGAGCTGGTAGGTACAGAGAAGAGAAGGAAGATTGAATATGGAAGATGCACAAATTAGCATCCTGTATGTCTGTTTTTGTCCTTCCCAGTTAGCGAAAACCTAACTCAAGGAGGACTAATAATTTTCCCTCAAAAAAAGGAATGTGGTGATTTAGGGGCTGCCCCCACTTTTGTTTCTCGCTGTCAATTAAAAATACCTGTACACTGTTGAAAAGTCATGTTTTGTTCACCCTTCCATATGCCAATGGTAACTCAACTCTTACATTCAAGCTTCCAAAACATATCTTTTAGACAAATACCTCTTTTCATACGATGTGAACAGGTATATCGATTTACAAGAATACTTAAATACTCCAATAAGCTTTACTTTCTTATCTAGTAAAGGAAAAGCAGTGCTAAAGAAACAATAGTCTGGAAAAAAACCAATCAAAACTTCACAACTAGAATAGAATACCATCAGTTACTCAAAGATGATGACTATCAGCAGATTTTTAACTTGTTCTCATGTACCCTATTAGGGACACAGCAGCCATTAACAAAGAGCACGTCTGCCCTTAGGACCCATGCTATAAAGACTCAGCTTGATGTCAGCCACCTAGCTGGTGTGAGAACTTTTTTTTATTTGGGACAACCTGTACTTGCCAGAAACAAGTATTTTCATAGCACTTAAGACTTCCGAGCTACAAAACAAGCAGGTGGAAGCAGACACACTTGTAGGATTTTATTTAGCAAATGACAACAAAGAAAGGTAAAATCAAAAGAGAGAAACTTACAACTCAAAGACCATATAAAGCATTCCATCTGAGCTGTATGTCTCCAATAGTTCAACAATATGAGGATGCTTCAGCATGTGACAAATACTGGCTTCCCTCTTCAGATCTGTGGAAGATAAGGTACTGTATTAGCTATATAATCAAGCTGTTGAATACAAAAAAAATTTGAAAACAATTAGAACACAATGCTTAGAAACACATACACATCTGAAATTTCTAATATATTCTTTAATCTTTGTAAAGAACACTGACGAGATGATATTTAATTATTCTCCTTCAGAACTTGTGTGAAATTAAGTTAAAAAACTCACATAGATCTCAAAATATAAACACACAAAACTTAATAGGCTTTCTTGATTTGACCTATTAATAAAAGATCTCCTTGGTCATAATCTGAAGAACTGTACAGTAATAAGTTCCTTTAATACACAAATGCAGACTACACCAAGATCTTCATCCTAAATATCCAACATCACTGCGAAATTATCTCCAAATACAGAAGACAGGTTCTTTCACCACACTACAGAACTATGAAAACCTGGAGGTCTCTACTCTGATCCCTTTGCTCAAAGCAAAGTCAGCTAGAGCAGGTTGCCCAGGACCACATCCAGTTGCATTTTGAACATCTCCAAGAATGGAGACCCTACAACCTGTCTAGGAGACCTATACCGGTATTTGATCACCCTCATAAGTAAATTAAGTTTTTTTCTTATGTTTAAATTTCTTACACTTTGCTTCTTTAATAGTGATTTTTTTTTTTAATCACAATATATGAAATGACACTGGCATAAATTTTAACCAGCATATATTAGCTTGCATTTCTGTTTTAAAGAAGAGGGAGAAAATCAGGAACAGTTATGAATAAAGAAAGAGCAGAAACCACTGTGATATCTCTCAAAGCTTGAGAGATTTTGTTTTTAGCCGAACAACTCTTACTTTTTCTGATCACAAATCAATCCTGCTAGTAGAACAGAAAAGGAAGGGATAACAACAACAACAATAATAACAACAACAATAATAATGGTAGAATATACAAAATGAGTGACTCACAATGCAATTGCTCACCACCTGCTGACTGATAACCAACCCATGATTGCTACTTCCTGGACCATGCCTCCTATTTATACACCGAGTATGACATCACATGGTATGGAACACTTCGTTGGCCAGTTGGGGCAGCTGTCCTGGCTATGCTCCCTCTCAGCTTCTTGTGCACCCAGCAGAGCATGGGAAGCTGAAAAGTCCTTGACTAGTAGACTACTTAGCAACAACTAAAACCATTGTTGTGTTATCAAGATTCTTCTCATACTAAATCCAAAACAGAGCACTAGGAAGAAATTTAACTCTATCCCAGCTGAAACCAGGACACTTTATTATTCTAATAATATAGCAAGGAAGTCATAAAAACTCTCAGCACAGCCAACATACTGCAACAGCAATGAGCAGCTGGAGGTTGGAACATCCTATACTGACATTGGCAATGAAACTCCTATACTACAGAACCACAGTGGTGTTTCTGCCCCAAAGATTTTTTTTTTTCTTCCACGCGAGAGTATTCTCCTTTCTCTTAATTAAAACCACACTGCCTGCCCTCCTGGGATATGTGACCGACCCCTCATCACACAGATACATCTGACCAGTTAATGACTCCCCGCCTCAACAAGTAGTAAAAGCTTTCTTGCCTCCTCTCCCGCACACTTTGGGGTGGCTAAAGCTCCACAGTAGCCAAGTTGATTTAACTGCTGGCTGTTTCTCCCTTCATTCCACACACATTCTTGCCCTCTGTTCCACTGTGCAGCAGTCTGGAGCTTGTCACACCACACACCAAACCATTTCATCAGTGTTAACTCAGTAAAAAAACATCCATCTTTTTCCCCACTGGTTCGGTGTTATGCAGTCTTAGCATGTGACATGGCTCAGTGAGCAATCTCAAGTATAGAAGCTCGCTTAAAAGAAAGGAAAGGAGTATGGAAGGAGAAAGCAAGTAAGACTATGAAAGCCAGCATTCGGAACCTCTTAGGATGTTGCAAAACACAAGTACAGGTACGCACCTCTCCCTGAAAAGTGTCTCCATTGTCACCAAGTCTTTCATTGTATAATTAATCTGTACCTTAAACATGCTTAAAACATATACCAAAAAGAAACAAATGCATATGGCTTGTGAATGGCCCTTGATGAAAACACCATGGTAATCAACAATTACAATGCCAGTGTGAAACAATCCATCTCCAGTCAGAATCCTTTGTTTTAATGCTACTGTAGCATTTGGAAACAAAATGATGACATGAAGAAAGAAAAACTAAATGCAGTTACAGCCAATACTCAACAACTAGAATCCATTTCTGAGCCCCCCAGGCAGAAACCTATGGAAATCTCCTTTTCATGGAATCAAACTTTATAGACACTCGCTAAATTCTGAATAACTTCCATTTTCTACTCTATTCTTTCTCAGTGCTTCTACTCTATTCTTTCTCAGTGCTTGGACATACATATAAACATGTTAATGGCTTCTTAGCTGAAGCTTGGTGTCTTGGGAGACTTAAAAGGCAATTTTCCTTCCTCAGTTCAT
The DNA here is from genome assembly GCA_030449065.1 of Oceanodroma leucorhoa. NCBI lineage: Eukaryota > Metazoa > Chordata > Aves > Procellariiformes > Oceanodroma > Oceanodroma leucorhoa. The sequence continues at coordinate 2,818,371 of JASVER010000046.1, read as the reverse complement.
ACTCCATCAGCTATGAAAAACATGAAAGTGGATGTGAAAAAACACTTTCCTTTTCTCTCACGACTTCTGATACATCCACCAGACTTGTCCAGACTCACATATCTGACAGACATGGTAAGCTGGTTTGCATGGTTGTGTCCATGAAAGCAAACCCTCCCTCCCTTTACTAATTTCCTCATTTTTATTGGCATACAAATAAGCAATGCTTCATAAATAAGATGGTGTATCAATCAACTTGATGGTAATGAATCAACTTGAACTAATAAAAATGTTTAAGAATGTCTGAAAAAAATAGTAACAGCTGCCTACTGCAGATCATTAAAACCAAACAATTTAATTCCATTTAATTAAATGATAATTCTTAGCAACTTTTTACAGGGCACCCACCACAATGAAARAAAAAAAAAAAAAAAAAGAAATCAAATCTAATATTTCTCAAGCAGGACAAAGATTGGATAAGCCCGTATCTCTCCTCTAAGATTTTCTACATTCTACGTTTTGTCAGTTAATACTCAGCAGCAGGTTCAGTGAGCTAGGGGAACAGAGGAAGAAGAGGGGAAACACAGAAAAGTGAAACCAAGATTTCCTAGATTATGTTTTTTAGATGCACAATCTGTATTTCAAAACACTATTAATAGTTCTCCCTGCTGCAAAGCAGCAGTTTCAAAAGTGTTTCACAAACTCAAGCAGGGACATGATAATCAGAGGTAGTGTTACAAACTCCATAAATTAATTTAAAAAGGAATAAGGAGGGTTATCTCTTGTCACAAGTTTGGACTTCCAAACATAAATGGACTTGCTGCTGAAGACATTTTGGAACCTCTGCTGTAAAATATGAAACACTTTCCTTTTCTCCTAACATTGCACTGTTTTCAATAATTAATGAAAGGAAATTGAAAACAGTAATTGACTCTCAAGCAGTGATCAATCAAATTATGAAAGTGGGTTCACTACTGATAACCGAATCATATTAAATCCCATGTTCCCACCTGTTATGCAGCACTGCCTAACAGTCTGAAACCCAACACCTTCCCAATTACCATAGACCACATGTTGTTACACTACAAACCACAATTTTAAACACTTCGTGATACAATGAATTCTTTAACAGAGGGAAGTGGAAGGGCATGTACAGCAGCTGATCTGTCAGAATATGCTGTGAAACTTTTTTAAAAAAATAAAACAAAAAACCAGAAAAACAATTAGACACAAGGTATGTATTTGGCAAAAGAATGCTACACGCTGGCTGGAGCACTGAACTGGCAAAATGCTCGGCTGTAAGGTCACAGTAGTCTTCTTTATTGAAATGACTGGAAGGTCATAATTTCATAAAGTTACACAGATTGTTTTTTCTTGTAGTGAAAACTAACTGATAAACACTTAAAACTAGCAGCCCCATTAAAAGCAGCAACTGTTCCCTCTTCTGTCACCTCATTCTCCCCTCCTGCACCATCTCTCCCCTTCATGCTAGTGCATCTGCTTGTGCATCTGCACAATAAACAGAATCAAGGAATCGATCAAACTACAAACAATCTTTCTTCCCCTCCCCGTAGAGCTATTTTTCAACCAGACTAGTTCTAGCTAGTTCTGGGTATCTGCACAAACACTTATTAGCACAATAGTGTTGATAGCACAGCAACAGAAACAAATGGCTAGATTACAGTAGCATTGCTCATCTCAACAGCAGCACTGGCTTAAAATGTTTGACAGTCTGTCAAAATCACAACTGTCTGTAACATTGCTGTCCTCCTCCAAAAGACTAAAGAAGTCTGGAAACTGAAAATACTAGATTTCACAGTATTATCAGGAAACGCTAACTTGCAGTAGCTTTATACTTTCGTGTATTTAACCGAAACTCAAATTAAAATTGAAAAATGAACTAAGTCAGGTCCTATTTCTCTTTCCCTTCTGTAATTTCCTATGTTTATGCATCTCCAAGTCAATACGCGTACCTACAGATTTATCACTAGGTGGCAACACAGCTCCTACTTTGAGCTGGTCTGTAGTCAGCAACTGAATACAAAAGGTGGCTGCATTTATTTAGCGGCAGAGCGCTTTATGTTTGGCCAGTTTTATACCATTGATCTGATTAATGATGATTACAGTTCAGACCTAAGAACAAAAAAAAAAACCATACGCCACCCTAAAATAATTAAGGTACACAGAGGGCTAAGCACCCTTTTATCCAGATTCGGTGGAAGACCATTCTCTCCCCTACACCCAAGGAGCCATTCAGAGCTGATGACTACACCAGTAATCTACTACACTGCACACATCGATAATTGTGTTACACAACTAGAATACATTTAAACACAGTTTGCCTCTGTGAGCCAGAAGTTTTTTGTTTAATCCACAAAACTGTAACAGAGCAGTGTATTTATTGCTTTGAAGTCTAGCAGAAAGCTTTAGAAAGCTAGAACTTGCAAGTAGTTCAGTTTAAATCACTGGAATTTCTCTTTTTTAAAGGTTAATCACACAGGGTGGGTTTTTTTGTTTTGGTTTTTGTTTGTTTGTTTCAGGGTATTTTTTTTTTTGCTGCGGGGGTGTGTGTGTGCACGTATGTGTGTGTTTATGTTTTTTCTCTTCAGCCTTTGGCCAGGGCCATACAGGTAATGTATATCTCAGAATGTGCTAAGAGCATCATTACCAATGTTAAATTCAGATTGGCATAAAATTTTTACACCAAACTTTGACACCTCTCTAATATTTTGGCCAAAAGTCACTTAGGCAGATCACGTTAACTAAAGGTTAGACTTTGCARTCCTTTAAATGACTTTTTAGTACTCATGTACTAAAATGTAATGACATTACATCAAGTAAGTGCCCTCGAAGACAATGGAACATTATCAAGAAAAGAATGTTACTTGATCCTGAAAAATTAGAAGTTATTTCTGTTGCTGATCATTATAATATTTGCAGTTTTCTTTTTGTTTGAAATGTCTTTTCTTCTCTGGCCTAGCCTTTTCCTGAACATAATGACAGGGAAATTTACTTAGAATCATAGAATCATAGAATCATTAAGGTTGGAAAAGACCTCTAAGATCATCAAGTCCAACCATCAACCCAGTACCCATGCCCACTAAACCATGTCCCGAAGCGCCACATCCACACGTTTTTTGAACACCTCCAGGGATGGTGACTCCACCACTTCCCTGGGCAGCCTG